>PKMM01033390.1:1073662-1189108 GCA_002933915.1 Eutrema heterophyllum
TAAATATAAATATGTAATAATAAATGTAATTAAAACGAAAAAAAAAAATTTACCATTCTGCACCGTCGGTATGATCCGGATCTAATCTCGTAAGCTTATGTCGGCCCGGCTGTGCCAACAAATCATGCACCGTCATGTGTGCATATGGTGCCGGGGCACGTCCTCCACCTTGCTGAACCAGAGGCGGTGGCGGTGGCGGTGTATGCGTGGTGAAATCATCTGTCGCCGTAGCAGAAGAAGACTGTCCAGCTGCCGATGTCCCTTCAGCATCACGCATAAACTGAGCGTAGTGGGGACGACGGCGGTTCGACATCTGCATGAAACGAAGAAACATAAAATTAATTACTATATTTAAACGAACATAAAATTACTATTCTTCAATCTAAGTCTCCTATTTTATAATTTTTTTTCTGTTCCTATCAATCAATTTGATTCCGTTTCCTATCTATACTAACAACCTAAATTATATACAAATAAAAAAAATATATTAAAATTTGTACCTTTTTTTTTGCAGATATGGGATGGGAGAGGAGAGAGAGAAGTTTGAGGAAAGAGAGAAGTCTGGGAGAGAATGAAGAAATGAAAAATCTGGGCGCTCCTTATATAAAATTTATAAACGTCGCTAATTCCTCCCTAATTTGCGACGATTTTGCGACGAATCGTCACAAAATCGTTGCAAATCAGAATTTAATTTTTTTCATTTACCCACACGCGTGAGAAGCAATTAATTTCATAATTTGCGACGATTTTGCGACGAATCGTCGCAATATCTTCGCAAATTAGGGAGGAATTAGCGAGGCTTTTTATAAACTATATGGTTAATTTTTTCATTTTCCCACACGCGGGAGAAGCAATAAATTTCATAATTTGCGACGATTTTGCGACGATTCGTCGCAGAATCGTCGCAAATTAGGGAGGAATTCGCGAGGCTTTTTATAAACTATATGGTTTAAGGTATAGGGCATAGGTACGACGATTTGTAACAACGATTGTAACACATTTGAAACCCATCTAAATGTTTAATGTGAGTCTTTAATCTTCAAAACATATATATGCACATCAAGATTGAAGTACGACTAAAACAGAGAGTTTGCGTATATGATAGCTTTGCGAATAAGAAAAAGTTAAGACAATGAGTTTGCAGAGATAACTGAATAGTGATTGCTCGAATATCTATTGGCGATTAATTCAATATACTTAATATGGATTTCAATGAGTGTTACAATTTGCAATGAGATTTTAAGTTATTTAGGGTTTAGGGCATAGGGTTTAGGGTTTACAAGAGTTTCATATAAATCGTCGCTAATTCGTCCCAAACTTAAGACGAAATAGCGACGATTTATACAAATCGCCGCAAAATCCTCCCTATTTTGCGACGATTTAGCGATGAAATATACAAAATCTCTTTTAAACACTTAATCTTATGCCCTAAACCCTTACCTTAACCCTCATAACAATAATGTTATGGGCATATGGCATAGGAGAAAGGTTAAAATGGGATTTCATACAAATCGTCGCAAAATCCTCCCTTATTTGCGACGATTTAGCGAGGAAATATACAAAATCTCTTTAAACACTTAATCGTATGCCCTAAACCCTTACCTTAACCCTCATAACAATAATTATATGGGCATATGGCATAGGGGAAAGGTAAAAATGGGATTTCATACAAATCGTCGCAAAATCCTCCCTATTTTGCGACGATTTAGCGAGGAAATATACAAAATCTCTTTTAAACACTTAATATTATGCCCTAAACCCTTACCTTAACCCTCATAACAATAATGTTATGGGCATATGGCATAGGGGAAAGGTTAAAATGGGATTTCTTTTGAACACTTAATCTTATGCCCTAAACCTGCCATAATATAAATTTTTATGTTTGAAATAATTATGTTTGCGGAGATAACTAAAAATACATTAATTACACAGACTCATTTCCAGATGTCGAGACCTCCGACGACTCTTCGTCATCTATTTCATCACTTTCTTCAAACTCATCTTCTTCTTCTTCTGTGTCGTCAGGAAGATATTCAACTTCCCTGTTTTGAGGATCTATTAAGAGAATGTCGTCAGTGCTTTCACTTGGTTCTGCTATATCATAGGAGTGATCTTCCTGCATTGGCAGATCATCCACCCCAACAATTCGACCCCTCGGTGAAACTTTAATGACTGATAACCATTGAACACCTGTAGTACGAACGCGAGGATATGGAACAAAGCATACTTGCTCTGCTTGTGAAGCGAGTATGAATGGCTCAAACTTGTTGTACCGACTCGATTGGTTGACGTTTACTTTACCAAATTTGTTTTTTCGGATACCTCGTCCAATTGTTGGGTCGAACCAATCACATTTGAATAGAACGCATCTCAAACCTAAGCAGCCAGGGTACTCTACTTCAATTATGTCTTGCAGCACTCCATAAAAATCTGTTTCTCCCCTTACATATACTCCATAGTTGTTGATCGTAGAAATCACAAGAGTAAAGGAGTTGGAATGCGAATTGGTATTTCGTTTTATTGAATCGAACTTAGTCGGCGTTTTACAAAAATATTTCGAGGTCGGTCATGAGGTCGAGATCGGATTTCGAGCTCTCACTTTCTCTCTCTAAAAATGTATTGCGGATTTGTTTCTCCCTTTCTAAATGTAGTCGGGACCTCCTTATTTATAGACGTTTCTCGGTGGCTTTAGACTTTCCCCCGAATCCGGAAAAGTTCCGCAAATCCCGGATTAAAAGTTTTAGTCAATCTTCCCTTTCCGCAAATCAAGACCTACTTTCCGTAAAGTCGGATGTACTTTGCGGAAAGTAAAACGTACTTTCCGCGCATTCCGGAAGTGGGTTCTGACTATGACAGGTTGAGACCGATGAGCTCGGTATGTCGTAGTTCGGCGGTCGCATGTTGATCCTTCCTTTACCGATCTCGGACCGTCGTCGATCGGATTGAAACGGACCGATCTCGGTACCGAGACGAGGATTTGATCCTTACATTTACAATCGATTATGATGAGTTCGGTTTGAGCTTGGTTGTTATTGCGCGAACTTCCTTGCCGATCTTGAATCATCGTTGATCGGATCGTGTTTTGCCGATCTAGATTCAAGTTCGGCCGATCTGGATTCAAGTTCGGCGTTCATTCAGATTCTTATCGGTTTATCGGTTATCAGTCTCTCGCGGACCTTTCTTTCAAGTTCGGAGTTCGGCGAATGTTTCGTGGGCTTCCCTTTCGGGTTCGAGCCGTCGTCGACCGGGATTAGTTGGGCCGGTCTCGGTTCAAACCGGGCTAAACCGGGGAGTGCTAAACTCACCACCAACAATAGTTGGCCGTAACTCTTTGACTGCCGTATTGGAATGTATGAAATATATATCCGCGTGTGCAATACATGGATGCAGTTGTTATCTTTGATATGGGACCTCTGATTAATTCATGAAACCAAAGCGGAAATGTTGTATCCCCAGGTTCCACCTAAATCAATAATTAAACGTATTTTAGATTAAATGTGCCAGTAATAACTTGAAATAATTAGGACGATGATTATAATTTATATATGTAGGTTATTACTTGGGTTTTCAACCACGGGGCGAAGTGTTGATCTTTGCGTTGGTTGATATCGTCGTCTGAAATTCCTTCCAAGACTTCACGCACCTGTCCAACAAACTCCCTACAATTCATTAAGAATTTGTTAATTATAAATTATAAAAATGAACAATATAATTTAATTAACCTTATATACTTACGCCTCCCATGGACTAACTTCCTCGCAATTTAGGAGAATATACGTTTGGGCACTGTGATAATCACGTTCATTAGCAAACCAAACTTCCTTCACTTTTCCGCATAATCGACCAACCGACGAGAAGATGTCTGGTACACCTGTAACAGCGTATGTTTTTCCTACACCTCCGTCATCATATCGATGTGGTGCCCGTTTTCGTGTCCGAACCTTTGAACCAAAATAGTATCCCGTAAAGTGAGAAGTTTCTTCTATTAAACTTCCTGCAACTATTGAACCTTCAACTTTGGCAAGATTTTTAGCCTTTCGCTTCAAATGTCCCATGAATCGCTCGAATGGGTACATCCACCGATACTGCATTGGTCCCCCAAGTTCTAATTCGTGAGGGAGGTGGATCGGTAGGTGTTCCATAACATCGAAAAAGGCCGGGGGGAAGATTTTCTCCAAGTTGCACAATAAAATAAGGATAGTAGCATCAAGTTGTGCGATAACTTCTTCTGACAAAGTCTGGGCACAAAGATCTCGGAAAAACGCGCCAATGCCTAAAAATAAACAATCGCATAAGGTAATGTTAAATTTTAATCTCTTTATATACATGAATATATAAATGTCAAATTTACCTGCAATTGCTTCGTGTACATTTCCTGGTAGAAGCAGCAAACGCGAAAGGAAGTAGGCGTTGCATAAATACATGACAATCGTGACTTTTCATCCCAGAAAACTTTTGCCCTTTCCCAACAGATTTGGCTAGATTAGAAACGTACCCATCGGGAAACTTTACATCAGAACTTACCCATCTAAACAACGCTGACTTTCTTTCCGCACCCAATCGAAATATAGGAATAGGTGATTTCCCATCGCTCGTAATGTGCAACTCATTCCGTGAACAAATATCAGGCAAGTCTAGTCTCGACTTACCACTATCTTTAGTCATTCCCCGCACATTCAACACTGTATGCATGATGTTATCAAAAAAATTCTTCTCAATGTGCATCACATCCAGATTATGTCTAAGCAAATGGTCTTTCCAGTACGGAAGCCTCCAGAATATACTGTTTTTATGCCAATTGTGCAACTCCCCATATCCATCCGGCATATTAGCTGGAATATGCCAGTTTCCACCACGAGTGACTGTTTCCTGTGCTCTGTAATGATCAATTTTCGCTTCCAAATCTTCCCCGGACGGATACAGAGGTCGAGAAACACGAACAACTTTGTTTTTTCTAAACAACCGTTTGTTTCTCCTGTACGGATGGCTAGGCGGTAGAAATCGGCGGTGACAATCAAACCAACTTGTCTTTCGCCCATATTTCAGTTGAAACGCCTCGGTGCGATTAAGACAATACGGACAAGACAACCGCCCATGCGTAGTCCAACCTGATAACATCCCGTAAGCCGGAAAGTCGCTTATTGTCCACATAAGCACGGCTCGCATAGTAAAATTTCTTTTCCTTGCAAAATCGTATGTCCGAACTCCGGTATACCACAACTGCTCTAATTCCTCAATTAGAGGCTGCAAAAACACATCAAGGGACCGCTTCGGATGTTTCGGACCAGGGACCAAAATACTCAAGAATAAAAATTTCATTTGCATACACAAATCTGGAGGAAGGTTGTAAGGTGTTAGTATTACTAGCCATAAAGAATATTGTCTACCTGACATACCAAATGGACTAAATCCATCTGTGCAAAGACCAAGATATACATTGCGTTTCTCTTTGGCAAAGTCTGGGTGAACCGTCTGAAAGTGTTTCCACGCTTTTGCATCTGACGGATGAGTAACCTCTCCATCTGACTGCAAATGATTTGCATGCCATCTCATTGCAGCCGCTGTCCTTTCAGAATGATACATTCTTTTCAACCTATCAGTTATAGGAAGGTACCACATACGCTGGAATGGTACCTTATTCCGGCTACTACCTTGCGGCTTATATCTTGGCTTATGACAATAACGACATTCCTCTAACTTATCATCATCTTTCCAAAAGAGCATGCAATTGTCAACACATACATCTATCATCTCAGACGGCAACCCAAGACTATAAATCAACTTCTGTATCTCATAATAAGTTTCAGCAGCTAAATTATCATCTGGCAAATACTCTTTGATTAGATCAGCCCAATCATCCATGCAAGCCTCAGCTAAGTTATGATCAGTTTTAATAGTCATCATCGTAGCTACTAACGATAATTTAGAGTGCCCTTCTCTACATCCATCGTAAAGTGGCTGATTTGCCATATCTAGCATATCATAAAATATTTTTGCATCTAGATTGGGTTCCTCATGGTCAGATGCAAATGTATTTCCAGTTTCATGAAATGCATCTGTAACCATATCATGAATCCTATCATGATCTAGAGTACCATGCTGCTCCGTAGGGTTATCATCAAATTGATGCAAATTACTTGATTCAACAAAATTTGATGCTTGATAATTGGTACCACTACTAGCTGTATCCCCATGACCTTCTCCATGATAATACCATATATAG
The DNA here is from genome assembly GCA_002933915.1 of Eutrema heterophyllum. Lineage (NCBI taxonomy): Eukaryota > Viridiplantae > Streptophyta > Magnoliopsida > Brassicales > Brassicaceae > Eutrema > Eutrema heterophyllum. The sequence continues at coordinate 1,079,886 of PKMM01033390.1, forward strand.
TAATGTGGCACAAATCCTCTATTTAATAAATGCGACCAGACTTTTGAGATAGTGATAAATTTCCTATTCATGCACTTTGGACAAGGACAATACATCATACCGCTGGTAATTGTCCTTTGCATGATGCATGCTTGATGCATGAATCCCTCCACTCCATCACTAAACTCCTTCGTTAGCGATCCCTCCGAATCAATACGATTATACATCCATCTTCTAGTTTCGTATATTGACATTTTTTTTGTTGGTCATCTAGAGAGAAGAAGTGAATGTTTTTGGTGAGAGAGAAGAAGTGAGGTTGGACTCTATATATAGATTTTTTTTTTCATTACCATCGATTTAGCAACGAATTTAGTATCGATTTTACAACGAAAAAATAATTACCAATGAAATAACGACGATATGTTTCGTCGTTAAAAACGGGTACACCCGAAAAATAAACGTGTTTACCTAATTCATATATCGTCGGTAAATCGTAGCTAATTACCAACGAATTTACAACAATCTCGAGAATCGTAGCTAAATCGTCGCAAATTACCAACGAATTATAAAATCGTCGCTAAATCGTCGCTAATTGGCAACGATTTAGCAACAATTTATATTCGTGGGTAATTTGCGACGATTTAGCTACGATTCTCGAAATCGTTGTAAATTCGTTGGTAAATCGATGGTAATTTGCGACGAACTCAAATCGTTGCAAAAAATCGTTGCTAAAACTGTGTTTTCTTGTAGTGTCCCTTGGCTTGCTTATTATTATGCTCTGTCTCGCCGTGGGAAACTTGAAAAAATAATCATTCGAAATATTTTATTCAGAAAATACATTTGGTTAATTGGTTTACATGTATTATTCTACTAGTGTATATAACATAATTTCATACTAAAAATTTTCATTTCTTACGTTTATGTTTGCTTAAAACATGTGATATTTCTAATATATACACGTATATGTACTTATTCCATAAATTATTTGCCTTTTCGTATTCCATTTACAACGAACTTTTTCAGTCCCGCTGGTCTTTGCCTAATGATGATGACTGATGTATGCGTAATATCTAATAAGGAGTATTAATGTATTATATTATAAACTCAACCCGGCCATGTAAATAAAGAAATATATCCAGAAAATAATCGTTTGTAAATTGGTCCCCACGAAATCTACAACATACGTACGTACTTACTTACTTTGCAGACACACGTTAACAACTGTTCATCTAGATTCATATCGTCATTCGAATGTAAATATATACGAGAATATTAAAATTTAAAGGTGAATCCACTCTCTTCTCTTGAATACCGTTAAGTTTATGATTAGTCCCAGTGAACCACATGTTTGATATACGAATCACAGATGACAGACGCTTCCACTCTCTTCTTTTTTTCAATGTTACGTGCACATATATTCGATGATCGCTTTTTTTTTTTGGGTCTATACTCTCCATATATTTTCTAATTTTCATGAAGAGGTTGTGAATTGTCATCTAGTATAATTCGCCAAGTCTATCATTATCTTCGCATCACCTTCTACAAAGACCTCTGAATTTTTCTTCTGAAATTATTTGAATCCACATCAATGGTTATATAATTAAGCTTTTTCTTTTTTGTTAAATATAGTAAATTAAGCTACGAGCTGTAATGTCGTATTTAACAAATAAAATATTAATAATCTCTTCGTCACATGACATGCTTTCTTTTTTACCATCACCCTTTATTCAAACTAGGTTTTACATCCACGCTACGTGTGGGTATTATTTTGATAAAAATTAGATGCGCGCAATTATATTTATTGAGATATGATTTTGTGTATAATGGTGATTGTAATAATATATATTAAAAATATTGCAATTTTAATCTCAGTAATTATATATAGTTTGTGAGGTTTCAACGGTTTTGTTTTGAATATATATTTGTCTCGTTTGAAAAACGTATTATATGGTCGAACATTTATAAGTTAGTATACCAAAGTCAACTAAAAATGTAACAAAATAATCAAATGGTATTTAATAATCATAGTATTGACAGAAAGATATTATACATCACTTTTTTTAATCAAGAAAATAAGTTTTTTTATCATTTTCAGTTTCATCTTCGTTATATATTTTTGGGAGATTTGGTTTAATAATCTAAAGAAATTATATATTTTGAAAACTAACTCATCTTTAGATTTTTTTTGAAAACTAACCTTTTTGGCATCTAAAATTACCAAAATACTCAAAATAAACCAAACATATGAATTTTCTTAAATTATAATAATTATTTTTTGATTAATTTAAAAAATGAATAAAAATATGGATGTAAAAAATGTCGATCATATCTAGATTTTGTGCGTGGAAAATTAAAAAACAATTCAATAACAGAGCAGTTCGTAACTTACGGCTTCACAAACGTGTTTTTGTATAATTTTGTTATACGATGATAATGTATATATAGAGTTTGAGTATGTTAATGATGAATATAATAATATATTTGTGTATATCTAACAAAATTGTTTATATCTAATATGAATTTTAATTAAAATAATTTATTTTGTTCTTTCGAAATATATATATTTATTTTTTTATTATTGAATAATATTATTGTTGAATATTTATTTTATAATATATATTTATTCTGAAAATTATTGTATTTGTATATTCTCAAAAATTCACAATGGGTATAATTTTTTTTTACCTAATAAAAAAGTTAGTTTTCAAAAAATTTAAAAGAGGGGTTAGTTTTCAAAATATACAAATTTTTTGGGATATTAAATCAAATTTCCCTCTATATTTTTTCTATGAAAACAACAAAAAAGTAATAAAGTTAAAGTTATTCTCTTTCCTTAACTAATTTAACCAATACAAATTTTTGATTTAATTTACTAAATTGAAAAAAAAAACTAATAAACACAACTCTTACTTTCACATTCATGACAACTTTAATTTTGAAACTATGACAATAGATTAATCTGAAATAAATTTTGAAAATAATTTAAAATCACAAAAGATCGACGATTTTTTGTCAATTTCATCTTGAATAAGTAAATACCGGACTTTTGTATGGTAGCATATTGGTTGTGGTAACTTTTAAATGATTTTTCAATGATTGTACCTTACTTTTTCCAATCAGAGTGGATAAGTTTTTTTCATCTATTCATTTTCATTTTCATTCTCGTTATATCTGTTTTCTATAAAAACAAAAAGTCAAAAATTATTATCATTTCTTAGCTACTTTAATCAATACAAAATTTCAATTTAATATACAAATCGGAAAACAATGTAATAAACACAACTCTTGCTCTCGTATCAATGGAAAAATCAATTTTGAAACCAAAACAATATATGAATATGGAATGAACTTTGAAACAAATTTATAATAACAAAAAAACCGACAAAGTAAATATACTTTTTGTAAACTTTACATTGAAGAGATAGAAGCCGGAATTTTGTCTGGTGACATATTGGTTGTAGTAAATTTTCAATGGTTTTTCAATGAGATCATAAACCTAAGCGATGAAAATTTAATTCTCATACTTAGTGATCATTGCAAATAATACTGAAATAACAAACATTATTTTATATCTGAGAATATTGATTTACACATAGTCATTTTTTCTTCATTATAGTCGTCTTTCTCAATCCATAGGTGAATTCTTTCTCATGCCGTTCTTTTTTTTTTTTAATTCCATCAGAGCATAGCTTTGATCAAGAAGACAATTAAGTAGGCAAAATCAATACAACTTACATAAAATTTCAAAAGAAAATGAATAACAAATAGAACAACTCAAAACAAAGAACTTCTACAATGATCTATGGCAATCCCAATCCGAATATGAAAATGTAATTTTTTTGATCTTTTATGCACTATCTATTCCATGCGATCGTGTGGAAAGTTTTTATGGACGTGTGGCAAAACTTTAGATGCTAATGTAGATTTTAATTATTGGTTATTTAAAATCATATGTGGAAAGCCTTAGAATCAAATAACTTCAACTTTTATAAGTAACATGTATATTTTTATAGATAATAAATCATTTTTGTAACAAAAATGGTGATAAAATTATTCCATCATAATAAACAAAGTGCTCTCTAAACGTGTGCGTATACACACATATAAAGAGATTTTACGATTATATTTATTCTTAGTTATTAATATAATTGAGATCACTATTTTAAATTAAGAAAATTTCCTAATTTAATATTATGTTGATTTTTTTTTTTGTTAATGGAAATTTTAAACATAATTTCCTTATTTTTAGATTTTTTATTAATTATATTAGAATTAGAAAACTTTTTAAATTTTGAATGTTGACGTGGACCAATAAAATTGATTGTTTAAAAGTTGACGTGAACATCCTTAAAGACATATAACATCAACTTTTTAATTTATATTTATCGTTTTATCATTAAGCAATATCAACTTAACAATTTAATTTTTAAATAGATTCGAATTCAAAAAATTTACGTAGACAATTATTAGTGTTTGTTTAAAATTCTTTGGGAACATTTAATTATTGGTCGAAACAAATTAATAAGCACAACTTTTGCTATGGGATTCATGACCAATTTAATTTGTAACCAAGACAATAGATGAATATGGAATGAATTTAATAGAATAGGAAACTAAGACATGATTTCCTTATTTTTCTACAACTCATTATTTTGAGTAATTTCAATTATTTGTCGTTTTTGACGTTTTATTTTTTTATATTTGGCAAATATGAATTTATTCTAAACGCTAATGTGGACCAATAAAATTAGGCATGGGCATTCGGGTCTTTGGTTCGGGTCCGAATAGGAACCGATCGGGTCTAGGTCTTTCGGGTAGATGTATTTTGGACCCAAATAGGAACCGAAAGGGTTTCGGTTCGGTTCCTCTCGGTTCTGGGTCGGTTCGGGTCGTATGTTTCAGAACCGGTAAAAACCCGAAATAATTCAGGTAAACTTTGGTTCGGTTAAATTATACCCGAAACCAAAAAATTCTACCCGAAATACTGAAAAATACCCGAAATGTAAACAAAATACCTGAAATGCTGAAAAATACCCGAATCCGAAACAGTTTTTAAACACACTGGTCTGAACACAAATCAAAAGTCACAAAACATGAAAACAACTTATTCAAAGTTCAAATTTAACATCCAAAGTACTTGAAAACAACTCATCCAAAGTTCAAGAAGTGAAGAACCATCTGAGACACTTGAATCTTTGTTCGAACCAAAGTGAAGAACCATCTTAGACCACCATCTACAAAGCATTAAACCAAAGTCAAATTCAATAATAGATAATGAAAGACATATCCAGTATACACTATCCAATATGGCAGTATTGACTATTGAACACAAACACAAACACATAGAGTCAAAAAGACATAAACATTCGATCTCTATCTCCATATCAGAGATTAATACCTTACAAACATACAAATATAAGTTATAGAGATTCAATTACCTCATTCTCGCGTTCCTTCATCCTTGCAAGTTGAATCCATGTTCAAATTCTAAAGAAAGATGAAAGAAAATAAAGTTAGTAACAAATCAAAATGGGATCAAAAATTCAAAATTATAAAGCAGAATTTTAAAAAGAGTTCAAATTAAAGAAATTATGTCTCATAAGATCATCTTGCAACTCCACATCCGCAAGCATTTGTTCAACTGTTAACACTCATTTTTCATTGATATGAATCTCACATTTTAATCATTGCTCGGTACACATCAACACTTCTACCATAAAGTGTGTCAAACAGGTCATATAAAGGTTTAATACTCTACCACTAGTGCTAAATGCAGATTCTGATGCTACTGAAGACACTTGCATTGCAAGTATATCTCTAGCTACTAGTGACAGGACCGGGAACTTTGCACTGTTTCTCCTCCACCATGATAAGACATCATACTCTGATCCTTTCATCAGTTTTGGTTTATCCACACTCTCTTGTAAGTATAAATCCAACTCATTTATTGAATCTTCAACTCAGATTTCTTCTACAAGCTCTTCATAGATGTTATCCATTCTCTTATAACCAATACCATTACTGAGAATCCTTTTCTCAAAAGCTTCACCTCTAACTTGCTCTTGAGACTGAGAAAATGTTTCTTGGGACTAAGAAGATGTTCCTTGTGACTGCGACCCACCACTAGCACTAGTTTTATCCACTAAACTACTGTACTCATCAAACAAACACTTCAAGATAATCTCGACTAAATCAGAAAGCCGCATAGCCTCACGACTATCTTTACCATAAAGCGATTCAAAACAGAGCTGTCAAACTTCATCTTCTTCCTTGGGTCAAAAACACTTGCAACTATCAACAACTTGTTCATTTCAATCTTATCCCCAAACGGATCCCAATACTTATTTAATTTCTCAATCATAGCTAAGGCTTTACTCTTCAATTCTAGATCAGGACCTGGACTTGAGCTTAGTTCACTAATGTTTGTAGTAATAGTGACTATCTCATTGTAGATTTTATGTGCAGCCACAGAAGTTGAAGCCGAAAGAACTAATGTGGAATTGTAAAATATGATAAGGAATTGAACCAACCTGTCAACTGCTTCCCAATCACTCTTAGATGGTGGTCCAATCCTCTTTTTCCCCTCCACATGTTCCAGAAAGTAGTCATTATACGATTTATCTTCAGCCTGCATCTTCTCAAATGCCAATCTGAACTTCAAAGCCTGTTCTAGCATGAGATAAGTGGAATTCCATCTGGTATTGACATCTAAAGATAGGCTTCCTCTTGTCATCTTTCTTGTTTCTACACGAAACTCAAATGACTTGAGTCTGTTTGTTGAAGACCCCACGTAATGAATAGCATTTCTAATAGCAACCACATTGTTATCTATCTCCTGCAAACCTTCTTTCACAATCAAGTTCAATATGTGTGTAGCACATCTTAAATGCAGATACTCTCCTTTCATAACCAATGCATCATCTCCAAGTTGATTAAATGCTTCCTTGAATCTCGTCATAGCTGAACTGTTAGCTGTGGCATTATCTACAGTGATGTAGAAGACTCTCTTTATCTCCCACTCTGCCAAACACTCAAGTAAAACATTATAGATCATTGCACCTTTATGATCACAAATATTCTTGAAACCTATGATCATCGTTCCTTAACTTCCAATTAGCATAAATAAAATGAGTTGTTATGACCATATAACTAGCTCCAGTATGGGGAGCAACCCATATATCCGTTGTCAATGACAACCTCTACTTGTTCTGCCCAAGAATCCTCTTCATTTCTGCTTTCCTTGTAACATACATATCCACAATGTCTCTTGTGGCTGTTCTCCGAGAATGAGGACTATGCAGTTTGACTTTTGAGGTGAAATGTTTCCAAGCTAAGCTCTCTATGAAAGCTAATGGCAATTCTGCTAAAACCAGCATCTCATTTACAGCTTCCCTAAAGACAAGTTCTGAGACCTTACCTAAACCTAGATTCCCATCGTCACCAGTAGGAGTTAACACGGTTTGGTTATTATCTTTGTTAGCAGCCTTCCACGACATGTATGACTTGCAGCCCAAATTTATATGTTTCTTCAGATTGGATGTCCCAGACTTGGTTGGACATGCCATTTCTCTACCACAATAATAACAATTACATTTGTCATAATTGTCTTTCTGTCTCGTGTAGTGTTCCCATACCCAAGACCTTGTCTTCTTCCTTGACTTAGAACCAGAACCATTCATTCCTGCATTTTCTTTCCTCTTGCCTTTCTTTCCACTTCCAGGACTTGGTGTTTCAACATCTGCGTCTGATGATACATCAAGTTCAGCATCTTCATCAATTGGAACATCATCGTTTGGTGGATGGTCGCAAGAAGCCATCTGCATAAAAATGTAAAACACTAAAAAGATTCAATCCCAAAGCTTCTGCCTTCTAGATACTGCAATACTTCTAGACAGAGGGAAAGACGAAGAAAGACAGTAGTCACCTAATACATAGCAAACATAGTGAAAGACAAAGAAACGATTCTCTTACATAGCAAACATAAGCAAACAAAGTAAAATACAAACATTCAAATATAGGTTTTTGTTGGATTAAGACAATATGCTAAAGAAGAAGAAAACATAAATTGAAGAAGAAAACCTTAAGATCGGAGAAAGTCGACACATACCTCTGATTTGTTTCTCGACGAGGCTGTTGACGACGGCGATGGCGAAATGGAGGTGGCGTTCTTAGCTAGAGCTTCCAGATTTGTAATGGAGGTGGCGTTCTTAGCTAGAGCTTCCAGATTTGTAATTGGGGTTTTTGTCTACTTGAATTTGATAAATGGGATTTGGGGATAATAGATCGTCTCGACTCGGGGATTGGAATCGACAAAAGGTAAAAATGAAGAACCCTAGGTCTAAGATTGAAAACCCAAAGTCGCATAAGTGATGCGTTATGTTTCGGGTTTTTGGGTACATGATCGGTTCTCGGGTAATACCCGGAACCGAACCGATACCCACGGGTCTCAGCTGTAGGAACCCTCGGGTAAAATGGCAGTATCCGAACCCGATCTGAACTGGGTATTTCGGGTCGGTTCCGGTTCGGGTTTTCGGGTCCGGGTAAAATGCTCAGGCCTAAATAAAATCGATTGTTTAAAATCATATGTGAATAGTTTTAGAGACTTATAACATCAATTTTGATTAGTAATAGATTTAAGTATATTTTTTAAAAACAAAAAAGATACCATTTATTTTCTAGAAAATAAATATGACTAATGTCTTGTCCATAGAGATTTTTAAGGTCGAGGGTCATCGTAGCGATGTGGGCTTGCTTTCTACATTACAGTTGACATGTGGATCCCACGTGGACCCTACTCTTACCCAATTAGCTACATGAGCTGGTCCCACCTCTCCCTCTCTCTCTTTTACTATTTATTTCTCCCGCAGTAATTACAAATTTTGTTGTTAAAGACAGTAATTATAACATGCGATAAACAATACAGGACCATTATACAAAAACAAAAAAGAGCAATTATAGGACCGTTTTTTTTAATAGGAGAGTAAGAACCACTATGTTTTTTTTAATAATGATTTTTTTGCGCTTTATCATGTTTTCTGATATAATTGGTATATTTGATTGAACCACAAAAGAATAAAAAACGCTTGTGATACAATGTAAACTCGAGTCTCATAAGCATGCATTAATAGAGTTTAAAAATAGTGGCAAACACAAGTTAAAACTAGACTGAATTGTGATTATGCGATTGGAGGCAAGGGTCGGTGAAACCAATACTTAAAAAGCTAATTCGAGAGAGTCTGTGTTGTCTTAAAACCAAAACTAAAGAAACTTATTCGAGAGATTTCTGCGCTGTCTTGTCAGAACGAAATCGCTCTGTCACGGAAGGATCGATCCACAGTTAGCTCATAGGTGGTAATTTTCCAAGCAATAACATTCATCATGAGTTCGATTTCGAGATTATAAGACAGACATTTCAAATTATAAAAATAAGCTCTTAGAGGCTCATATGTTTATCTGTAAGTTGGCGGCACATGCGAACGAATTATGACATCATGAAAACACCAAATATTCAAGATACACAACTAATACTCCAATTTAATAGGGTAATTTATTAGAAAGAGAATAAAAAAGTGAGAGCAAAGGGGCACATGCAATTTCCTCATGCATGATATTTTTTGTTGGGTCCGTTTATGTCAAAAATACACACATGGCACATATATATATACCCACACATTTGGTTAGTTGTAAACTCGCTCTATCTTATTCTTCTTCTTCTATCTTTAACAATGAACATATCTGTAAACGGACAGTCACAAGTGCCTCCTGGCTTTAGGTTTCACCCGACCGAGGAAGAGCTCTTGCACTATTACCTCCGCAAAAAAATCTCTAACATCAAGATCGATCTCGATGTTATTCGTGATGTTGATCTCAACAAGCTCGAGCCTTGGGATATTCAAGGTTCGTCATTTATCTTTTTATTAATTTTAATTTCGGATCGAGTGTATACATAGACTTTTCTTGGTTCTTGGCAAAACGTATAATTAGGGCTTGTATATATCAAATTAATTCATCCGTTCACGTATAACTAAAGCTTCAACTAGCGATATATATATATATATATACTACAATATTTAGTTGATTAATTGTTAAAAAAATATACTATTTTGCAGAAGAAATAAACTTACACGCCTTAATTTCATCCATTACAGTTCATCAGGAAGAAGCTAACTCTTGTTTTGTTATGTAGAGCTGTGTAAGATTGGAACAACGCCGCAAACCGATTGGTACTTTTTTAGCCACAAGGACAAGAAGTATCCCACGGGAACAAGAACCAACCGAGCCACGACGGTCGGGTTTTGGAAAGCTACGGGACGTGACAAGATCATATATAGCAATGGCGATAGGATGGGTATGCGGAAAACGCTTGTCTTCTACAAAGGTCGAGCCCCCCATGGTCAAAAATCCGACTGGATCATGCACGAATATAGACTCGACGAGAATGTATTACCATCCTCCTCGAATCATGACGATGACATCACTGTAAAAATGCATGACGTCATAGGGGTAGATGAAGGATGGGTGGTGTGTCGTGTTTTCATGAAGAAGAGTCTTTGCAGAACCGGATTCAGCAGCCCGGTGAGATCGGTGAAAACTTCGTCGTTCAACGAGGAGACTATCGAGCAGCTTCTTGAAGTTATGGGGCAATCCTGTAAAGAAGAAATCAGTTTAGACCCTTTCTTGAAACTCCCTAACCTCGAGTGCCCTAACAACACCATCACGAGTTACCAGCGGTTGATGGACGACCAAGTCAACAATCACGTCAGTAAAGTTGTGGACCCCAGCTTCGTAACCAGTTGGGCCGCTTTGGATCGGCTCGTTGCCTCGCAGCTAAATGGGCCCAACTCATATTCAATCCCAGCCGTCGACGAGATCCCACAATCACCGTTCCATGGACTAAACCGATTCAGTTATTACAATACTGGTTTAACGCCGGATTATTATATACCGGATATGGATTTATGGAGCGATGCAGACTTCGGGAGGAAGGCGACGTCATCGTCCAACCCATTGGGCCACGTGTCGATCAGTAGTAGATAAAGAAAATGGAAGATAGGAAGTGATTACTGATTACAAAAGAAAACCATTGTGTAGAAAGATATAAACATCATACCATATATTTAGCTGTTGAAACATTTTAAGAAAAAAGGTCAGATTTGTAATAACTACAGTGGTTATGTGAAATCATTACAGAAAGTAAAATTTCTCTATGTGTGGCGTACATTTTTTTCATGGTTTTACTTTAAAGACGAAGAATATATGGTTGCGCAATTTAAATTGGTTTGGTTAATAAAATTTAATATTGGATGACCAAATGCAAATACACATCGATTGTTAAAATCATAGTCAGTCACATGGTTTTTGAACAAACTTTTATTATCATTTCAAGGTTTTTGAAATTCCGGTATGAGAATTAATTCTCCTACAAATTACCTTTTGAAATAAACAACTTTCATCACTTTCTTTTCTAATCTTTCTCATTTCACTCTATTTACACTGAATGACTATTTAGTATTTTCTAGGGAATGTTTCTTCTAGGCAAATATAATTAAGATATTTTGTTGGTTAATGCTTAGTTTGATGTTGACTACATTGCTTCTTTCATCATTATAAAAAGATTAATTACCCATTAATCACCCCAACAAACTTGGATTAAGATGCATCAAGTGCCTAATCAGAGCTCGATAACCTACCTATCAAAGCTAATCACCCTCAGTATTTTTATTTATAGCATTTGACCATACATTATTCTTTCTTTTCGTTGAATAATCTCTTTCGCGTTGGGGAATCTTACTTTTGAAGAAAATTGGAGGATTCCAATATTCACTTTTTGTTTTCATCATGTGATGATATTAGTAAAAGACTCGGTAGTTGTTACGTTTTGACCTTTAATTTTTTTTCCCCTTCATATTCCACTTTAGCTTTATGGAATTATATTCGAATTATTATGATCTATTGATCATGTTACAACTTATAAATATCAGACGTAACAACTATATGAAACTTTGATTTCGGATAATTTTTTCATAAAAATTGTTTTGAAATTTTAAAATAAAAAAAATTATCTGAATTTTATAATATGTCTAACTAATGATTATATATAGAACTGTCAATCCGAACTAATATATCTACTTAACCCGTTTTGAAATGAACTAAAATATTATTCGGGGTAACCCGAAAAAACCTATAATCTTGAAAACATAACACTAGTATGCACCGCTTAATGACTATGGTTTTTGTGGTCAATCCACAAACTCTTAAAAAATCAATTTTTTCGTGTCTAACTCTTTATAAAATTAGTAAAATATTTTTCAACACTTTTGTTTTGATATATATTCAGATAAAATATAATAATCATAGTGAAAAGTATTGCAAGATTTTGAATATATTTTATTTGAATATGTATGGATTGATTATTATTTAATAATATCATAATAATTAAGAAACTAAATAGTAAATAACATCTTTAATGAGATATAAATACATTTCATATTCTTATCAATAATTTTAAAAGACAATTATATTATTTCCTATTTCAATTACTTTTTCTTATTTGTAATGGTTTTCTTATTTGTAATGGTATAGTATGTAATAACTTTAAAAAAACAAAGTTCATTTTAAAAAATATCTTCTTAAATAATATTATAGAGATAAAATAACTTTTTCTGAACATGTATAATTAACTTTTTCTTTATTACTTGGATATATTCCAACACCATAGTATTTTCTTTAACACATAGATGTTACGCATAAAATAATAAAATTGTAGAAATTTTGAGAGATGAGCTATTTAACCAATGAGATGCCGCAACAATGTTGTTTAAATTTAACCCCTTTTTAAAACGGGTATGGAGAACCTAATTTCACATTTTTTTATATTCTCAAACACCACTTCTACTTCTAATCTTGTGGGTTAGGCCGTGTTTGGCTCCACAACTCCACGAGATCAAACCCATAAAAACAAAAAAAAACAAAAAATAAATAAATAAAAGCTTACAGATTTAAAACAAAGACAATATTTTTGTACCCATAGTCCTTGATTGTATCATCCTAATGATCACGCTCATACGCCATCATCATCATCAAGCCTTAAAACATCCACCAAGATGATTATGGCTATGATTAATTATGATTATGATTATGATGATTGGTATGATAATAAACCGATCTCTCTCTGTGGATCATGTCTTGAACATACTGGAAAACCTCCACGTGGCTAGGGATTGTGATGGTACCCTTCTGCTCGAATCCATACTCTTCCTCTGCTTCCTTCAAGAGTTGCATATGAACAATGGATGGTTAAAATAGAAAACAGGAACAACAAATCTTTGCTTTTCCTCTTCTTTTGATCCCACTTTGATTGCTAAGCAACCTTTTGGAACATCTTTGATCCCTTGTTTGCTATTGTTCTTAGAACGATGTGAATGAAAGCTCTTCAAGGTTTTTTCTCCAGAACCCATAACTTAGAAAACGATTACGAAAAAGGCTAAAAAGGAAGAAAAAAAAACAAAAAAATTCTGATAAATTTTGGCTTAGAAAACTGAGGAGAAAGGCCAAGGGTCTTCTTGTGGAATTGGAGAGAGTTTCTGAGACTTAATAAAGTTGCTCATTTTTTGTTTTTGTTGCGGAGATAACAAAAACTGGTTTTTATGAGTGATGCTGAGTGAGATAAATGGTTCAAAAGTGAGAATTTTTTTTTTGTGTGTGTAAAGGGATACCAAAATATATTTTTGTTTTGAAAATATACCTCTTTGTTACATATTTTAATCCACAAAATCTTTACGGAGAATTTCAGTTTTCCCTTTTTTGTTAGATTTTCAATTTATTAGTTGAACAAAAAATAATCAAATTTACTACTTTCTCAATTTTACATAAATATCATTCTAACACATTTCACACAATTTAAAATTTTATTTATTATAAAAATATAACCTTATTTAATATATCATTAATTAGATGATAATAATTTCAATTCAAAGAAAATAAATTTTGGATGATCGTAAAATATGAAATTTGTTTTAAAAATTACATTAAAACGATATTTTTTATGAAACAAAAATAAAGTCTATAACACTCTTTTTTAAAACGTATGGAGTAATAAATAAAGAAAAATTTCAAAGAAATCAGACACTTGGAAATAATTTCAACATATATACAAAATAACAAGGGAGTACATCTGACACGTGGAAATAATCATCTCTACGACTTACGTTTGCTTTAAGTTTGTGGTCTTTTGGTGCGTGGGAACAACTTTGGTGCTGTAGTTAATTATAAGTATTAGATGAAGATATATACGGTAGTGGCAGATTCACAATACTCTTTACTCTTTAGTCTTTACATAAAAAAATAACATAGAGCAAACAACGATTTGACATAACCGATGCATCTAAACTCTAAATGTTTCTCTTATCAAACAGTGTATATAATAGTAACCCAAAAAAACCTCTAAAGAATTTGCTTCAGATTGCTGTTTCTATAGGGTATACACGAAGATTTTCATGCGTTAGAGACTTTTAGAGCAAAGATAATATTTCCAAGAACAAACAATGTTTTGTTTACATGTTGAGCTTCCTTGAGCCTCTTTCTTGAGTTGACGAAAAAGAAACGAAAAGTTATGTTTTCGTCAGTTTAGAGACATATTCTGATATTCAGTTGATATTGCGTTAGGGACTCCTAAGCCATTTGATAAAGCATTTGTCTTTTCGAGAGTGAGGAATACTATCGGTCATTAGGCTATCAAAATGTTTGCTACAATATTGCTATTATATATAAATGTCAACGTTGATTTACTTGTATATAAATATAAATATTACTGGGAAAAAGATATAAATATAATTATATATAACTAGATTAGGTTCCGCGTGATACGCGGATGAAAAATAAATATTTAAATTATAAAATTGATAATATGCTTAATTACGACCCGTATAATAAGATTCTAAATTAAGATCGCATTTAGTTATCCATGAATTACGTTTAGTTAAGTTTGTGTCATTGTTATTTAGTAATATCAACTGTAAGTTTAGTTATATTACTTTCCTATTGTTAGTTATTTACTAAACAATCTGATAAAATTATAGATTGTTATTTATTTTAATTTTAAAATCTCTTTTAGTTATCTATGAATTACGTTTAGTAAACATAATTTTAAAAAAATTCAAAATTGATTCATATTACCCATAAATCTGATAAACAATCCCTTTAATGAATGAAAGGGTTCAAGAATTACCAAACACACGATAACAAATTTTTCTTCTTATAATTTTATATATTATGAATCGTATATATTTTTTTATATTTAACACTTTTTATTTGGTAGTTTTATTTTTTCTCTTATTTTACTTTTTCAATGTTATTAGTTTCCATTATATAAAACACAATTAATTTTCCTTTTATCTTATATGTCACGCTCACGTTGAGAGATCCAACTTTATATAATAAGATATCACATAAATTCCCGTAAGATTATTTACGAAGATTAGGACCCGCATATATGTTTAATACGCGGATAAAATATAAAATATTTAGATTCTAAATTTATTACTTTTAGATTTCTAGCTTTTAATCAAGGAAAATAAGTTACACTCCCATAAGCACATTATTTGCTTTTAGATTTCTAGTTTCACACTTTCAAATAATGCATACTATAGTATGGCGATAGACCTTATTTCGATCTAATTGATTTACAGTAAATAGTTTTGATCAATTTTTTGAGTTTTAAAAGTCATGATTTGCTTGTTTATAATTTGAATAAGAAAACTAAAAGATGGAAGTACACATTTAAAAATTAGAAAGGTGTAGATAATTATATAGAGTTTGGTCGTGGTTGTATATTAATAATTTTCCCTTTTATATTTCCTTTTGTAAAAGGATTATAAACTTTTAAGTTTGGTTAAGTTTAGTCGTATATTAATAATTTTTTTTTTAAGTTTAGAATATATTTATAATGTTATTCTTTTAAGTTTGGTCGTTGTTGTAGATTATAAATTTTTAAGTTTTTTTTTATCACTTTCTTTTATTATAAGTTTTTCTTACTTATTATTGTTTTTTGTTTTTGTAAGATTGCCTTTTTTAGTTTAACTTTTTTAATATTTACTTTAATTCATTATTACTTTTTTAATTAATTGACACATGTTGCGATCTAAATTAACCGTGACAAATATCACGATTTCGTGAGTGAGAATTATCCTACGTGTCACGTTCACGTTGAAAGATCAAATTTTATATAATAAGATGGTATATCATATATATAACCCAAAGTGTCGAAAGAAACAAAAACTTATAATCAAAAGTTGGGTACGATGCGATGAACAAGAAAAAAACAGGTTCAGGACCACGTATGGATTTCATTAGTCATCGAATTATTCGGACGAGATCGAGATGAGTAATAATTCAATCAAATTTTATTTTTTTCTTATTTGGCTACAGTTGTGAATTGTCATCTAGTATACTTCTCATCATTCGCCAATTCTATCATTATCTTCGCATCACCTTCTACAAAGACCTCTGAATTTTTCTTCTGAAATTATTTGAATCCACATCGATAGTTATATAATTAAGCTTTTTTTTGTTAAATATAGTAAATTAAGCTACGAGCTGTAATGTCGTATTTAACAAATAAAATATTAATAAACTCTTCATCACATGACATGCTTTCTTTTTTACCATCACCCTTTATTCAAATTTACATATATTTTCCAAAAACAAAAAAGATACCATTTATTTTCTAGAAAATAAATATGACTAATGTCTTGTCCATAGAGATTTTTAAGGTCGAGGGTCATCGTAGCGATGTGGGCTTGCTTCCTACATTACAGTTACATATGGATCCCACGTGGACCCTACTCTTACCCAATTAGCTACATGAGCTGGTCCCACCTCTCCCTCTCTCCCTTTTACTATTTATTTCTCCCGCAGTAATTACAAATTTTGTTGTTAAAGACAGTAATTACAACCTGCGATAAACAATACATGACCATCTTTCCATTTGCCTTCGTTATAAGCTATGTTGCATAGAAACAGAAACATATACGTGGAAGCCAAACGTATCAAAACGTGGTATTTCTCGTCAACATTGGCAATATTTTTTTTGAAAAGTATGGAAAGATAGATCACGTGGTTATGAATCATGGTAAAGAATAGTCTCACCTGGGTTTATTTATGCTTAGTGTATAATGTTGATTATCCAACCGTAGAGGAGATAGATTGATCTTCATTTGCCCAACTTGTGCTTGTCTTAGCAATTTCCTTCATTTTGTTTGTTGAGTAGTGCTTAAAAGTGTTGCTTATAGGTTCACTGATTAGGGTTGTATCGAATTTCATTGTTATGATTGTATACTCTTTGTTACTAGGCTTCTTAAGATCTGTTGTGAGACTCTAATTTATTTTAAAGAAATACTAGATTATGTGTAGTGGAATACTTCATTTAGTTTTGTCAAGTCCATCACTCATGGTTTTATATTACAGGTTTTCCATTCGTCTATTTTGAAGATGAAAGTAACGCCAAAGAAGCAATTCACTCTCTTCACGACACTCCTTAATTTCAGTTATGAACAACTCCCTTTATCAGTCCATTGGGCGGCACATGTGCATGTTTTGTGCATGTTTTTCTAAAATTTCCAGAATACTTTTTCTCTCATGTTCTTTAGAAGAAAAATTCTGAAGTTTCTTGTGTTTTTCAGGGTGATCATGTGGCGCAGTGGAACCAAGTCTTGGTAAGTGGCCATTGTACGTCGGAAACAATCGATATTAGTACTACTAAGTCATCATTGGTAGATTTGTTCAGAAAATATGGGAGGGCTGAGCGATTGGAAATGAAATCTGGTAAAATTTTATTTTTTAGATCAAGTACTTCGACTCTACTTTGATTTTGTTTATCATATTTTTTTCAAGTACCTCGACTCATCCTCTTTTTATCGCAGAATATGCTTTTGTATATTTTGAAGCTAAACACAACGCTGACAGCGCAATTCACCGTCTTGACAACAAATTTTTTGGCTATAACCAAAATCCCTTATCAGATGGGCAAATGTGCCTATTTTCTTGTTTTAAAAAAAAATCTCAGTATACTTTTTGTCTGTTTTTTTTTTTTGTTGTGGAAAAACTAGAAAATTATTTGTGTTTTCAGAATGATTGTGGCACTCCAGTGGAACCACGTCTTGGTACGTGGCTGTTGAACATCGGAAACATCCATATTAGTACTACCGAGTCATCATTGGTAGATCTATTCAGAAAACATGGCAGGGTTGAGCGAGTGCAAATGGAAAATGGTAATGCAAATGGAAAATACTACTTGATTGTGGAAGTAGGTCAGAATACCGTTTAATTTAAATAAGTACTAACAACGAAAAAGATTCGAGCTAGCCCAACGATTTATAATAATGACAATATAATTAATTAAAATTTACGACGTCAATACAAAAGATATTTTTTTCACATCATCTTTGTGAATTTGTGTATGAGAATTTCAAAAGCACAAAAATATTTTTGACTAACAAAAAATACAGATTATTATGCTAATAGATTAACAGCCAGATTCTTTGTGGGATATTTGAGACAAAGAATTACAAAATGGCAAAATTGTGAAAGTATAATGGCCAATGGGCGATGTGGAGGGCCAATCATATTTATTTATCAACTTAAAATCATCTAGGCAGACTCAGTGGGCGGGTCTGGGCCTTCGCCTTCCAAATCTAAAGTTCCAATTACCAATGTTTCAAATTCTTGTTTATAATGTCCATAAAAATCTTAACCATTAATTTGTCTTTAAACTGAAAATTACTAAGGAATCATAAGATATATATCGAGAAAAATGATTTTTTTCTTCAGTACCAAAATTAATCAGAAAGCATATTCCGTACATAGAGAAAATTCTCATGTGCATATTGAGGATGTATTTTTCCAAAAATTATTCCAAAAAGTTGCATAATAATGCGCCACGGTTATCTAGTAATCAAAAGTTTATTTGGGAAAAATGAAAATAACGCGCCACGGTGTAAAGAAGAAAATAAATGTTATTACACAATGGAACAGAGATTTAAATTTAACATCAAATCCTAGCGGTGGCTAGGAAGATAGACACTGAAACCGTAGTTAGAAAAAAACGAGGTCAAAGTCTTCGTTCATAAAGCACATAGTAACTTGTAAAAAGAAAACAAAGTCAAAAAGACAAAATGTAAAACCCATGGTAATTTGTGTAATCACTAGTGAAAAGATAACTTTTGGAAAACAAAAAGCAAACTTTCTTTTTTTACTCTAAAGTCTTTCACGTTTTCTTTTAGATCGGTGCATGTAAATTTTTAACATTCATCCTTTTAATTAATTATCTCACTTTTTCTTGTTCTGAGCCAGTGAATGTCCAAAATAAAAACATTCCTTCGTTCCACTCTTTATATCCTTTCACTTTGTAATTTTCACTTTTTCACATAGGTTATGAATACCAAAGAGTGTTTCACACTACATTAAACCGAACGTGCAACAAAACAGTAAATTTTGCCATCTCTTAAAATAAATGTTGATTCTTTTTATTTATTGAAACTTAAATGTTGATTCTTTGGAGGTTATGAATACCAAAGAGTGTTTCACACTACATGAAACCGAACGTGCAACAAAACAGTAAATTTTGCCATCTCTTAAAATAAATGTTGATTCTTTTTATTTATTTGAAACTTAAATGTTGATTCTTTGGAGGTTATGAATACCAAAGAGTGTTTCACACTACATTAAACCGAACGTGCAACAAAACAGTAAATTTTGCCATCTCTTAAAATAAATGTTGATTCTTTTTATTTATTTGAAACTTAAATTGTTGATTCTTTGGAGGTTATGAATACCAAAGAGTGTTTCCCTTTCACTTTCACACTTCATCAAACCGAACGTGCAACAAAACAGTAAATTTTGCCATCTGTTAACATAAAATGTTGATTTTTTGGAGGTTATGAATACCAAAACACTCTTTGACGCTACATTAAACCAAACGTGCAACAAAACAGTAAATTTTGTCATCTCGTAACATAAATGTTGATTCTTTGGGTTGATGGTACTTGGTTCATACCTCAATGTATATTGACTTCAATTCGTTATCACACAATTAACATACAAGATAACACTAGTTAACTATATTACTATCTAATGTCTTTGAAGTCTATTAAAATCAACAAAAATTAACTAATAAGGTGAAGTTTCCGAATATGCTGTAATAAAGATGAGCTATATAGCGACGACTGAAAACAATAGTTAATCCAACTTATAGATAGAAAAGATTAACATTTACAGAATTCCTGTTAGTAAAAAATGATGATTATATTTGCAATATTGCGACATTAGAAATAAGCAAAATGAGAAAAAAAATCCGATCGAGTTTCTTGATCTTCCATGCTTGAAGTAACTGCAGAAGGCAAAAGTATCAGAGTGTGAATAGAAAAATAGCAATCACCCAAAGAAAAAAGGACGAATTACGTTGGAGTATATATATACTTATATTTATGAAGTAATTATGGTTGGAATGACGAAACCCTAAGCTAGTAGTTGTGTACTAACAAGAGCCAAAAATAGTAGTAGTTTGAAAGATTCAGATCTAGCTTCAGATCTACGTAGATCTGGTTTGGGTTCTTATAAACAGACGGTTCTGAAACTGAATCACCCTCATCATTAATCATGACCATGAATGATGAATAGATCTAGTCTCTAAATGCTAATTCGTACTGACATCATCAAAAATAAATAAAATAAAAAAACAAATCATTGCAAAATCATAGCTAGAATTAACCCAAAAAAAATCCAGAAAAAGTAAGTAATGATGATAAACTTTTCTGGTTCTCACATGAGTCAGATTCCTTCATCATTACACCAATCTGTTAAACAAATAAACACAATTGAAACTCAGAAGAACTTGAAGACCACGACAAAAAAAAAGGTGTTAAAGATCGAACCTTTTCCACAATAGAATCAGAGATAGAACCCCTAAATCAGAAGATGAAAGAAAAAGGATAAGAGTTTTTTTTTTGTTAATTAGGATTGAGAGGGATCAATAATTGGGGGGAATGAAGCCTGGTCCGACGACGCTAAAACCCTAATCAATCATCAGATCAAACAGACCTTATAAAATGAGATTGAATTAGAATAAGAGTCCTCGAGCCAGACAACAGTCCCCTCAAAAAAAGAAATCCAAATCCTTTCCTCCTTCATAAACAGACCTGTTTCGATTAGGGTTTTTCTAAAAATTTATTATTTTCATTTTCTCTCTGTGTTCGTCCCCCATCAGATCCGGCTGAGATCAAGGAAGAGAGAGGGAGAGAGGGAGAGAGAGATAAATGTGGTGATGATGAAGAGAATGATGAGAGGGATAAGTAAAGAAGAGGTTTTTATGAAGAGAATGGACTCAAGAGAGTCAGTAGTGGAGAGAGCCCAAAGCTATACAAGACAAAATAAACATGGGTTCTAGGTGGATGGGTCCCGCAGCTATTTATTTGTGTATATATACATAGTATTTCTTTTTAACTTTTGGTCAACAGTGTAAAAAGAAATATTTCAAGTTTCAAGATTTCAACGTAAACATTTGGATTTACTTTTTGAGACATGTCAATGGATATCTCATTTTACCATGGTATTTTACTTATTAAAGCAAATTCTTTTATAAAAACATTAGTCCAAAATTTAATTAGATTCTAAATTCGTGCTCTAAATTCGTGCGGTGCGCAAATAATTTTTTTTTTAATATATAAAATGTGGAATAAAGAATAAAAATTAATTTAATTGTTATGGATTCAAATATATTTAATTTGTAATTTTAAGTTTATAATATATTTGATAAATATTTGACAACATGTTTAGTATATATTTGGTAACATGTTTAATTTATTTTTAAAAAAATAAATAATGTTTGGAAACATATTCTAAAAATGGTTCTGTTTTAATACTATAAATATTCTAATTTTTTTAGCTTTTGTGACGATTGACCAAAACAAAGGGTGTAAAACAAGGAAGGTGATAATAAATCCCTTAATCAGTGACCGTGAAAAGGATACAAAAGAAGGGGTAAAAGTAGGCGATCAAATCATAAGATAGAAATAATAATATTAGAGTAAGATAATAGATGAGAATAATAGATGAAAATAATGGAAAGGGGAATCAAAAAGAGAAAGGAGGGTTGTCTATAAAAGTTAGTCAGAGGAGTGGTTGGGTTATTGATCTGCCCAATATTACCATTCTTCATTTATTGTCTCTAACTTTTACCCATTTTCTTTCTCCATTTTAGTTCTGGAATTAATTTCCCTCTTTCATTTCTCTTTAATTTTTCTGTTTCACTCAAATTTTATTCAGGATATATAAAAAAAAACTCCAGAGTACACTAATTACCTCTCTTTCGAATATGTATACGTATGTTTTAGTACATGGTAAATCAAATTATCTGAAGGTGCAAATAATTAATAAAGATTTAATTAACATGCTAATTAAGATATTCTAAGAAAGTTTAACTTTTATAGATTTTAACTTCTTAGTTTTTGTTAATAAAAATACATAAAACAAAGGTCGCGTTTTGTTGAATGAAGACACACACAAAAAAAACAGTACGTAACAACCTGACCAACAAAAAAAAAAACAGTACGTAACATAACTCAGCAATCAACGTGCATTAAAAATGCAAAGCATAAAGATAGAAATGAATTCGAATATACTTTTTTGTTGGGTCAAATCGAAAATACTTAGACACTTGATATTTGACTGATTATGAAACAAATACATATAAAAGAATTGTCTATTTGGACCGAATAGATCACGGATATTGCAAACGTGGTATGTGTGGATCTATGACTATACAATGTTGCCCAATTTTCGTGGCGATTTTCTTCTTGGTTTTGGCCAAACTGTATTTTAACCTTTTCTCCTCCTATTTCTAGTGTCTTTTAAAATATTTTTGTAGCATATTTATTATTTATGCACATATCATGTATGCATATATCCTATTTCTAGTGTCTTTTAAAATATTTTTTTAGCATATTTATTATTTATGCACATATTATGTATGCATATATATATATAAATATCTTTCACTAAGGACATAATATTTTAGTCAAACTTTGTTATAACTACTCATATATTGCTAAAGAAAAGTGAAACTTTCATGATTTTAATTAACGGATTACAACATATTGAACGGTCGACATTGACTCAATAAACAACGAATCCAGCCCGGTAAGCTAATCAACAGATAACAGTTTTTTTTTTTGAAGAAGAAGAATCACCAGACAACAGTTAATACTGATGTATTTGAAGATTTAAGTTTCTCTGCATAATTTTCATCACAAAATCCCACACTTATTAAAAGTGGCAGTTAATTTCACATAAATATACTTATTAACCAGTGACAGCAATATGTGTAAAAAAAAAAAAAAAAAAACTAGTGTCAGCAAAATCCCCTTCAAATTTCAAACTATCTTCCCTAAATTGTAATTATTCTAAAAACGGGGAACGAGGAAAAGCACTTTTGGAAGAATTCCTTTTTGTGACAACAAAAAGTCTTTCCTTTTGTCAACCAATACATGTTTGTATTTGTGTATAAATTATATAGAATAATACGATCATCCAGCCAGCTGTAATATTAGAAATAAAAATAAGAATTCACTACAAGAAAACACTCGACGGCCGGAACGGTTGGGAATCCGTCGAAAACGGCTTATCCCGATGAATTTCCGACAAAAATATTTTTTCGGGATTCCTCGGGAACTTCTGACGGCTTCCCGAAGGCCGTAAATTATGACGGCATCCCGATAGGTTTTGCCGGTCTGGAAATCCCGACAGAATCCCGACAGCTGCTTCCCGATTGAATTCCGACAGCCCCTTTCCGATCGTTTTCCCGACAGAATCCCGACACCTTCTTTCAGATGGAATCCCGACAGTTTCTTTCCTGATCGAATTCCGATTGCAAGTTGCCGATCGAATCCCGACCGCATGTTTCCGATCGTATCCCGACCGCACATCTATCCCGAGGGATTTCCGACCGCACGAATATGTAATTAAAATTTAATAATTCCTAATAAAATTAATAAACTATTATTAAAATTATTATTCAAAATCGAAAAATAAAAATAAAAACCCAAAATTATTATTAAATCCTAAATAATTTGAAATTACAGAAAATTGTTTTTGAAATACCAAAAAAAAAACTACGCGGTTCCTGAATTGCTCGATCCCGAAGATCTGAGTCCCGGGAAATCCGAGAACTTCGATTTCATGTAATCCGTCAGGGTCAAGATATCCTAAATTACAATACACAATATTTAAATGTATTAACGAAGTATATATTTGTGCATCAAAGACTTCTCTAAGTAAACAATAAATTCAATAACGATGATTGAATCTAATTTCTGGAAAACTTTCTTATCTTGCATAATAATGTATAAGCTTTGT
Source organism: Eutrema heterophyllum (assembly GCA_002933915.1). NCBI lineage: Eukaryota > Viridiplantae > Streptophyta > Magnoliopsida > Brassicales > Brassicaceae > Eutrema > Eutrema heterophyllum. Next base: position 1,104,270 of record PKMM01033390.1, read on the forward strand.
TCTTATAAGTATATCCATAACAAACATGAAGTATATAATGTTATTGATTTTTGTGAAAACTCAAGTTTTTGTATACAATGAGTAGAATTTAATTAAAACAATATAAACGATGAAAAACCAATCTTATAGAACTTATAATCAACCCTATAATCATCGTAAACCCTAAACCTTATACCCTAAATTTATATGGATTACGGATTCGATATAATTTCGATGTAAACTTTACATCGAATTTACAACAAAATACTAAAAAAATGATATTCGATGTAATTCTGATGTAATTTTAAAAAATGATATTTGAATCAGTCGTAAAATTGTCATAATAAAAAAATTAAATTTGCCGCGTGTGTGAAATTTCATATTTTTTAGTATTTCGTTGTAAATTCGATGTAAATTTTACATCGAATTTACATCGAATCCGTCGTAAAATTGTCGTTATCAAAAAGTTAAATTTGCCGCGTGTGAGAAAATTCATATTGGTTGAATTTTTGGTTAAAATTTTACGACGGATTTACATCGAATCCGTCGTAATTCCGATGTAATTTACCATCGAAATTACTACGACCACACCTCTATATATACGAGCCCAAATTTCTTCATTCAACCTCATTCTCTCACAATCAATCTCTCTCTCTCTCTCTCTCTCACTCTCAAAGCTCCAACATCCAAAAGGTAAATTTTTTTTTGTCAATTAAATTAGACAGGATTAGAAATTAGGATTGGAAATTAGTTAGGATTGAAAATTATCGTTTAGGATGATTGGAATGCTAATTTTAGTATTGGAATAGATGTCATAATTTGTTAAATTCATTAATTTAGTTATTAATTTAATATAATTTTTTTTATGTCAGATGCGCCTCAGCGGTCGGAATTGGAGCGGAGAACCGCGATGGCTACGGACGCGGAGCTTTTTAGGAACTTCGATATCAACCTAGATAATTAATATTTGAAATTGTATTTTTTATTATTTGTATTTTTAATTTTATTTTATATTTTGAATTTATTTATAAAATTTAAAATTATAATTTTATTAATACATAACTTATAATTTTATTAATTATTAGTTTATAATTATAATTTTACTAATTATATAATTTATACATAACATCAAAATTACATCGATCTAGGATTTACATCGATTTTTCATCGAATTCAATTTACATCGAATTTACATCGAATTCATTTTACATCGAATTTACATCGAATTCATTTCACAATAGAAAAAATATATTATTCGATGTAAAGTCGAAGTACAATTACATCAATTTTACATCGAATAATTTACGACGATTTTACGATGATTCTTATTCGTCCCAGTTTTTACGACGATTTTCGAGTTACGACGATCAGTTTACGACGATTTGTCAATCGTCGCTAATCCGTCTTAAAAGCTGTTTTACATCGATTCTTTCCGTTGTAATAGGCATGTTTTCTTGTAGTGAGAGAAATTTCTTTTTCTTTTTCATTTTTATTTATTTATTAATTTAAATAAAATCATTAAAACTGAATAAATTTGTAAATAAAATGGGTTATTCTTGCATTATTTTGATCTTAGGGTTATTTTTGCACAAAAAAAAGGTTATGAATTTTTTCGCAATAATTTCTATTTTTATTATTTATTGAATTTTTGTTGGTTAAACTTTAAAACATTTTTTAATATGATTTTATGTTTGATGTTTTATGATATATATATTAGGAAAGGAGTACGTTTTGGCAGCTTAGGTCTCTGCTTCCGACGCCTCCAAAGCGGTTACTTTCCCCTGGAACTCTTCGTTTTGCTTGAGAAGGTCTTCCGGGATAACACGAGGTTGTCATCTCGTCCATAAGCGGGACTTTGCCCAAACCACCGCGACGCCCTTTTTTAAAGGGAAGTTCCTATACAAAAAAAAAAAAATTAGAACAGTAATGATAAAATAGAAAATTTAAAAGAAAACTAAATAAAACTTACCTCGAGAGTTAAGCGGTTGATTTCTTTTCGCGTCAAATCAGTGAAAGAGGAAGAGTCGCCTTGAGACTTGAGCAAGTCGTTCTTCCCCTTCTCCACCTTCTCGTAGATCTCATTCATGAGAACATCTTGGATCTTACCAGTTTTCTTGTTGGTGTGACACGCCTTTAGCAACTCATGGTGTTCCGGACTCACACCTCCGGCTTCCCTCGTGTTCGAAAAACAAGAAAATTAATTAATAATATCAATTAAAAAAGGAAAAAAATAATAATTACCATTTGATCTTTGCGGCTCACGAAACAGGTCGAACCGGAATTGTGGATGTACATCCCCTTACCGACCGCAGACTCTTTCGGTTTTTTGAATTACGCTTCAAAATTTTTTCAGTATCAGGATTTTGCCAATATGATTTGTAACATTCCCAAACCGTGGCATTCAAGCCTTTCGGTTTATCTTTCCCCTTCGTCCATTTTTGCTTCGACTCGTTCATGTTTCTGGAGAATTGCGTAGAAGCCTCTCTCAGAAACTCGGTTTCCACCATAGTCGTATAGTTCGGATGCCAAGTAAACTCTTGCTAAAAAAAACCAAAAGGAAAAAAAGTTATCATAATTGTTAATATAACATATAAATATGAAAAAACAAATTATTACAAAACTTACCGCAAATTGTCTAAACCAAACTTTTTTCTCATCAGACGGGACATCAGTGAACTTCGTGTACGGTGTGTCGAGGATCGAATGCAACATCCTCAAAACGGACTTGCTAATCCCATTGTTTGACTCACCAAACCTACGAAAAAGGAGATATTATCAATTTTATAAATAAAATCAATTGAAATTTGTGGTTGAAAAAATTTCTTACCACGTCGATCTCCCTCGGCGTCTCGAATCGAGTTTGATGAGTAACTCTCGACCCGGTTGTTGGACTAACTCCTCGATAGACATGATTGGAAGAGGAGCTTCACTGTGCGCCTCCGGGATATGAGCCGATGGCGAACCACCTTGTTGTTGTGTCGATCGAGACAAACTGCGGCGACGATCAGTGAATTCTCCATAGTCCGACCTTGAAAAAACAAATTATAAAAAATATAACACAATTGCCAAAAATATTATAACATTTAAAAAAAAATCACATGTAATGTAAAATGCTAAAAATCAACTCTAATTTTCATTCTAACAACTCCAAAAAATTATTAAATACATACAAAACGTTTTTTTAACACAAATCCAAAATTCCAAATAAATATTAAATACACCCAAAACCTTATTTTTACAGAAATCCATAAAATCATCAAAATTCCCAATCTAACCAAAACGTTTTTTTAGTGTATTTAATATTTATTTGGAATTTAAAAAAAAAAAAAATACGAAAACGTTTTTTTGTATATTCTTAATCTAACCCAAATAATCACAATCAAAATCCAAATCTAACCAAAATTCATCAACAAAATACTAATCTAACACAAAATTCATCACCAAAATCCTAGTCTAACACAAAATTCATAACCAAAATCCTAGTCTAACACAAAAATCTAACCCTAGACACTAATTTCATATCAAATCTAACAATATATATCTAACCAAACATTGCATAATCTAAGGGAAGAAGATGAAGCTTACATGGTGAGCAAGGCAGCGGCGAGGTCGGCGGCGGAGCAGACGAACCCTAAGGAGAGGATAGGAGAGGAAACCAAATTAAGATCAATCCATGGAGAAGAGAAAGAAGAGAGGAGGTGGGAGAGGAAGAACTTACCGGCGAGGACGAAACGACGGCGCGTAGCTCCGGCGGACAGAGAATCACCGCGAGATCGAGAGGTAGGCGATTAGATTGAGAGGGATAAGAGAAGAAGGATAAGCGCTGGTTAAGAAGGCAGATTCCCGACGGACAAACCGGTCGGGAAAATTAAAACCAAATAAACCAAAAAATTTGGTTTTCGCGGGTATAATTCGGGTTTTCCAGTTTTTTTTTAAGACCGGTCGGGAAATTCCGAGGCAATTCCGACGACTTGTTAAAAAATGCATGTCACCTTACTGGTGGAAGTCAAAAAATGCTAAGTGCAATTTATAATTTTTGGGCATCCGTCGGAAATCCCTCGGGAATTTCCGACGGGATTCCGACCAGTTAGGGTATAGGGTTTGAAATTTAAAGTTTTTTTGACATTTTACGGGTTTCAAAACTTTAAGGTAATCTTCATTTTACCAAAAAAACATAAGAGGTTAACGTAACATAGAGTTTATAACAATTTTTTATAAATCGAAAATCTAATGAATTAAACCTTTAGTAACGTAACATATAACTTATAGTTACATTTTCGATTTCTTGTAGGGTTTTCCTTAAAAGTTATACAAGAATAATTTTGAAGATGTTATAACAACCAACTCTTTCAAAATAGCATATCTAACTCTAATAATCATAAACGCAAAAAATTGTTTGCAATTTGAGGTTTCGAAACCTCAAGTGGTCGGAATCCCGTCGGGAATTCCCGAGGCAATTCCAACAGAGATAAAACCACATGTTATAAATCGTATCACATACGTTTATGTAATGTTTTATTGTAAAAAACCCTTACCCGTCAGAATCCCTTCGGGAATTTCCGAGGAATTTCCGACGGAGACGTGTTTTTTTAAAAAATAACCCGAAAATTACATAACAAATACAGATAAATTACATAAATTATAATACCTTAATAAAAAATACATATAAATTACATAAATTATAATACCTTAATAAAAAAATACAAAAATACAAAAAGTCCTCGTAAAATATATATATGTGTACAAATTTATTCTGAATCTGATGAATAATCTGAAGTCGTGGAATCAAAATTTTCGTCAAATTCGCCAATCTCTCTCTCTCAGAATCCTCAAATACCTCGTAATCGTCGTCCATACATGTGAAGTCAACGACAAGTTCCTCCTCTGTTAGTCGTCGGGGCCTCCCTTTTCCACTAATCCGTCCAATTTGTGTAAATATGTTTGGGACTAAGACCGGATAACTCGGTAGAACTCCTCCATCATCATGCCGTGTAGGTCGTCTGCTTTTAGTTTTGACTGAAGATGAAAAGTAGTAGCCGGCAAAGTTTGAGGTTTCTTCATTAATGCTCTGTGCGACAATAGAACGCTCGACTCTTGCAAGATTTTTCACCTTCTTCTTTAGGTGGAACATATATCGTTCAAAAGGATACATCCATCGGTATTGAACTGGCCCGCCAAGTGCTGCTTCTCTAGGGAGATGAATATGAAGATGTTCCATAACATCGAAAAAGGCCGGTGGAAATTTTTTCTCGAGATTGCAAAGGAGAACATGTATCTTTTTGTCCAGATTTTGGATACCGTCTACTGTAAGTGATATCGTGCATAGATCCCGGAAGAAAGCACCGATCCTTGCATAATTGACACAAAAAATTAGGATAATTAATATATATACATATATATATATATATATATAGAATCAATAAACTGCAAGTAAAAATATATTAATAATTAAATGTACCAGCAATAGCTCCGTGGACGTTTTTAGGCAGAAGACCGGCAAAGACAAATGGAAGTAGGCATTGCATGACAACGTGACAATCATGACTATTCATCCCATAAAACTTCCATTCTCCACTATCAACACAATTACGAAGGTTAGATACGTACCCGTCAGGGGATTTGACACTTTCTTTGATCCACTCGAACAACTCTTCCTTTGAACGTGCATCTAACCGGAAAATAGGGGGCAATGATTTTCCATTCGGCATTACACGCAGGTTCTTATGGGAACAAATATCTGGCAAGTCTAACATGGCCTTCATATTATCTTTCGTCTTTCCTTACACATTTAGTACAGTGTTCATGATGTTGTCGAAAAAGTTTTTCTCAATGTGCATGACATCAAGATTATGGCGCAGCAGATGATCATTCCAATAAGGTAAATCCCATAAAATACTCTTCTCGTGCCAATTGTGGTACTCCCCACACCCATCAACAGGATAATGGTCATTACCACCACATGAAACCGTCCTCTCCGCACCATAATCTCTCAACTGAATCATGATATCTTTCCCATCTATCTTTGGAGGTGCACCATCAAAAACTTTTTTGTTATTCCTAAACAATGTCGTGCTCTGACGTATGGATGATCGGGGGTTAGAAATCTTCGATGACAATCAAACCAAGAAGTCTTTATGCCATGCCTTAATTGGAACGCATCAGTGTTATCTTGACAATACGGACATGCTAGCCTTCCGTGAGTCGACCATCCAGATAACATACCATATGCTGGAAAATCACTTATGGTCCACATAAGTACCGCTCGCATTATGAAATTATGTTGGAGAGAAACATCGAACGCTTCAACGCCATCTTTCCATAACAACTTCAACTCATAAATCAGTGGCTGCAAGAAAATATCAAGAGATCTCTTAGGGTGCTCCGGTCCAGGGACGAGAATCGTGAGGAACAAAAACTCTCGTTTCATGCACAAACTAGGCGGCAAATTGTAAGGTGTCATGACTACTGGCCACAAATAATATTTCCTCCCATGCCTTCCAAAAGGGTTGAATCCATCCGTAGATAACTCGAGGTATACGTTCCTTGGCTCATACGCAAAACTAGGATAGACCTCTTAAAAATGTTTCCACGTTTCTGCATCTGAGGGATGCGCAATCTCTCCATCTGAGTTATGTTCTGCATGTCATCTCATAGGTCATGCCGTGCGCTCGGATTGATATAACCTCTTCAACCTCTCCGTTAATGGCAAATACCACATCCGTTTACTCTACCACTCGTTTCCTGATACCGAGGTTTGTGACAAAACGACACTTCAAACGGTTTTTGTCCTTCCTCCAGTATATCATGCAATCGTCGATGCACACATCTATCATTTGATACGGCAATCCACGACCGCCTACAAGTTTCTGAATCTCGTAGTATGAAGCCGGTGAGATATTATCTTCAGGTAAAATATCTTTCACAAAATCAGCTATCGCATCCACACAATCCTCCGCCAAGTTGAAATCCGTCTTTATAGTCATCAACCTGCTTGCAGTTAATAAAGGCGATATTCCCTCTCTACATCCTCCGTATAAGGGTTGCTTAGCTGCATCTAGCATATCGAAAAACTTATGGGCTTCAAAATTAGGTTCCTCTATTCTATTACCATCATGAACATACGATGCTATGTTTTCGCGAAACGTATCATTCACCATCTGAACAATACCTACTTTAGCATCTACTTTCGGTGTTGGTTCCTCTATCCTACCCAAAGTACTGCTATAATAGTGTACCATTGAATCAGTTTCTCTGTGCGTATACCAAATCTTGTACCCCAGCGTAAACCCATTCTTATACAAGTGATTCCATACTCCGCTAACAGTGACTAATATATTATTCTGACATTTAGTACAAGGACAATACAATTTACCGTGTTCCGATGTCATGCTATTGTTTGTCGCAAATGTCATGAATTCCTCGACACCCGTTGCATACTCATCCGTTACTTGACCCGTCGTTGGATCAAGCCGAGGTTTATCCATCTACGATCGAAAATAATCATTAGGGTTTGGATTTGAAGAAGACATTTTCTTTGTTTTGTAAGTTGTGAATGAGGGTGAAGAAGTACTTATAATGAAATTTCCGCAGTTTTCCGACCGGTTTAAAATTTTTAGCGTTCAAAAACGGCTAGCTCAACGGATATATTAACAGATCTATAGTCCTTTCGGGATATCGTCGGAAACCAATCGGGAAATAGATACGGTCAGAATGTCGTCGGGAATTTCTGACGACCTCAAACCGGTCGGAAATTCCCGACGGGTTTCTGACGAGCTCAAATCAATCGGTTTCCAGTCGGAAACCCGTCGGAAATTCCCGCCCAGTTTGAGGTTGTCGTCGAAAATCCCGTCGGGAATCGGTATGTTTTCTTGTAGTCATTTTATCGAAGATTCAAAATTAAAACATAACAGGAGTCCATGACTATATGTGCGGGATATATATATACGTGTTTGTTGTGAGTATCATTCGATTTAAATTAAATGAGCGATTATTGCATTTGGAAACATCTATTTGGACCGTTGTGGTGCATTTATTTTTACGTTTAGAGGTCTTAATGTATTTATTGTCTATGTTACATCATCAGATATAAATACAATATTTTACAGTATTTGCTATTTTAATTAAAAATTTAAAACCAGGATTGTTGCTACAAAGTGCCCGCGACATGTGCTGCAACATTTTGTTATTTTCATATTGTCCAAGAAACCCAGTGAAATGTCCTCGTATAATAAACGGAGCCAAAAAAACATACGTAATGCAGCAAAAATAAATCAGCACATAACCAGATATATTATAAATGATTTTTTTTTTACATATAGTCTTAAATTAAAATGTATCGTTGTAGGTACTTCTATCACAAATTTTAACCAAAATAGATATATATATATATATATATATATATATATATGTATGATACAAAAGATAACACCTAATATATAGAGAAAACTTTAACAAAAAAATACATATATAGAGAAATTTAATATAACTCCCAAAATGATCAAATGGAAATTTCTTCCTTGGGTTTTAATCAGTTGGTTTTTTTGTTTTTATCACCAATTGAAAGATTTATTAGTAACTAAACCATAAAACCAGGTATCAATGTAGATTCGAGATTAGAGTATTTACTATGAAGAAAACACACAAAATATAGAATGCATGCGTATGCTAGTACAAGCGTGGGGAAATACGTAGACTGTGCATGAGAATGACAAATGGAGAAGACGATTCTTAGCTCCAGATTTCAACGTTGTTGACAGTCTTCGAGAGCTGTGTTGTGTATTGAAGAGAGAAAAGAGTACAAAGAAATTAAGAGAGAAACAAAGAGGAAAGCGTCAAATCCCACGTTGTCCCACTCCTACATTCCTTTTATTTTTCTTAAGTAAATAATATATATCATACATCTTTTAGGATTAAGGGTATAAGCTTAGTTACTTACACCTATCACCTTTGAATTTTATTATATTGTGTGCAAATTCTGCATGTAGTTACTTGGTTATCTGAACTTCGGTCAAACTATTTCAATTCGTGTTGAATTTGCGAGAAGCTCCCTTACAAAAATATATGTTTGTTTTTGAGATTAGTCGAACGCTTCCACAAATTTGAATACTCGGTACAATATTAATATGTTAACCGATTATTTATTGAACCTTATACACTTACACCAATAAGTGTCCCCTTGGTGAAAACGCAACCCTTCTCTCAAAACTTGTGAATTCTTTCTAATAGATTGCAGCAAAAACATTAGGAGAATTTTACGTTTTTTACTTGGTTCTCACGTTCACATCACGCATTTATATCTACCTGATCTATCCACAACATAAACAAAATTCCAAACATAAAAAAAGATTATACTAGTATTTTGATATTAAACATAATAACTGTAACATTTGCCCATTGTTATTATTTAATTTGGTTGAAATTTCAACTATCACTTACAACAATTTATGTCAAGTTTTTGTTCGAGGAACCGCTAAACTAAAGTCAGTAGTTTTTTTAAACTTTGTTGCAAAATTGTAAATATTTCATTGAAAATGAAAAAATTCAGGTGTCACAAATTGTATAAACAAAAAAATCGACCTGAAAGCTTGGTCCCATGGCAAAAAAAAAAAAAAAAACATGGAAGCAAATTCAATCGGTACTAAATCGACACCGAAGCTGTGAAGCAAACAAGTATCGAGTAGCGATAAAGAGCTTGAAGACTCGAGGGAAAGATGAGACAGAGATAGGGTCGGAAGGGGAAACAATAGAACGGATCATGAAACCGCCCGCCTTGCATATCAAAGTTTTTAAACTTTGAAGTTATGAATTTCTACTTATTCATATTTTTAACTCATAAAAAACGTCAAATAGAGGTGAAAACTACAATATCTTTTTTCCTTAAGACTCAAGCTTTAATTATATGAAAATGCAATAATTTACAGCATAAGAGAATGACGAAGAGGAAAAAAAAAAAAAGAATAACGAAGAGGAATATATAAAAAAAGGTTACAAAAAAAAAAAGGGAATATATAAAATATATAGGGCAGGGTAGCATTGTAATTAGGGAAAAGAAAGAGTGAGTACAAATTAGCATTTAATGCCTCTTTGTTCGTATTCTCTGCTGCCTTCTCTCATTAAATTCCTCCTTCTGCTCCTCAGATTCCAACTCATTTTTTTGTTTTCTAGTTAATTTGTTTTATGGCTTGAGCCATGAGGTCACCAAAATTTTCATCGTACAAAAACAAAAATATAATATTCACTATGTCTCTAAAAGAGTGTTATTTTGACATATTTTACGTAGATTAATAAACTTTTAAAATATATAAATATATTTTTATTTAATATATCTATAATTAAATATAAATGATTTAAATTCAAAAATTATTATTATTAAATAATGGTCAAAACATGAATTGTGTATCAAGAATCACATTAGAAACGTAAAACGATAGTTTTTTTGAAACAAAAAAATTAAGTCTGAGATAACATTCTTTATGAAGGGAATGAGTATAAAAAACATTCAGTTCAAAGGTCTACTGATTAGACGCTTGTCATAATTTTTTACTGCTTTTTACCACGTCCTCTAAATCTCCATCACTCTTTTCATCTTTTACTTGTCTCCTTTTTATACATATGTATACATTATATAAGCATATCTATATAACAATTATATAAGCTTAAACCGCAAATGGATGAATTGTCACCAATAAAGTCCAATATTGCTAATTTGCTATCGATGGTGGTAAGCCTGAATCATTGGTCCCATTATTATACTCTTTAACAATTGGCTGAAACGGACTAAATGGGCTTTTATTTCTATATTTTTCCAATGGGCCTATTAATATGGGCCGAGTCCAAGAAATTACCACTTCTTTTTTTTGGGCATTGTCAGAGCTACTTTTTATGTTTCCACATAATTTTATAAAAATTGTGTCCATCGTCTTAAATCTTAATAGTTGAAAGCAAACAATTTTTCTACCATTCTACTTTATGATCTATTATGTGTAACCGCATTATTTCAACCGTACAAAATTTAAATCACAATGACCTCATTTATATCATAACAACCACGGCTTCCGTAATCGACATGCCAACTTCGTCTGATTTTGGTAGGGTTAAATATGAAGATGCAGTTTTTGAAACAGTTGTTGTACCATAAGTAGTTCAAAAAGTGATACAAGGGAGCACTGCTAGGCAACTAATGGCGAAGAGCGTGAGCTGGATTGGACTTCTGGATTGGGCATAGTAGATGACATGGACGAACCAAAAGGCGATAGCTGAGCTGGACGAGCATCTTAGAGAGAATATCGTAATTTTGAGGAATTTTTTTATTCTTAAGATAAGAAAAAAGAAATATGATATGCCTTTATATCCAAAGAGGATTCGGCTAGGGTTAGACATATACATATTGTGTATAAATAGGTGTGTTTTAGCGTTGTATATGCTTAACACAATAAGAAAAATTTTTTAGCAAAAAGGGTTTTAGGTTTCTTGTAAAAAAACAAAAGCCAAGAGGCTAAGAGGTTCGTCTCGAGAGGTTCTTGGATCATGTAAAGATCCTTGAACGTGTGAGACTGTTAGACAAGTCAAAGTGTGTCTTGAGCTTGTCATAAATCGTTTTAGGTGAAAATTGTAAGTGCATTTAAAATATAATATATTTTTGTAGAGAAATCGCATGTGTCAGATTGTGTTTCAGTTTATGTCTTGGTGGCTCTTGCATTTACAAAATCATAGTCATTTTCGTAATTAGGAATTTGAAAACATTCTAGACCATTTGGGGGATTAGATCGGACTGATGTAATATGTCTTTTTATTTGGCCGATGGCTATATTTTTTTCGATTTCTAATAAAATTCCAATAGAGGATATTCGGTGTGCTCGTTGAGAAAAGTCAAGCCGCTTTATTTATCTTTATTTGGTTTAAAGAGTAGAAGCAGTTAAATAAATAGCGCAAGATTGTTGGCCATTAAGAGCACCCACATCGGTAGGTCTTTAACAAAAAAAAAAGAGGGTATTTGACAATTAAAAAAAATGGAAAATTTTGAAAAAACATGAGAGAGAGAAAAAGAAGGGTGTCTGTTTGAGACACTGGACAAAAAAAAATAAAAGGGTGTCTAACACGTGTTGATTTGTGATTAGTCCAATTTTTTTTAAAATTTAATTATTTAATTAAAAAAAAAGTTTTTGGTCAAAGCTCACCACCGATGTGGGTGTTCTAAAATTAATAATAATATTAATTTCTAATAATAATAATAATATTAATAATAATAATAATTGTTTTTAATTAAATAATTAAATTTTTTAAAAAAATATGACGAATCACAACGTGATACATCAACTCGAATGTGTTCTCAATTATTCGAGTTCTCAATTTTTGTTGGATGTCTCATTTGAGATACTACGTCTCTCTCCTTTGTTTAACGGGGTGTCTCAACGTGGATGTTCTGAGTTTATAAAAATAGAAGATTGTTGGCCACTAGAGTTTCACGTGATAGGGAATTTAATCTTAAAATAAACTTTATTGATGATATCATTTATAAACTAATGATTATATTAACCATGTTTATTTAATATAGCTTTATTTTATCATTATTTTTGCAAATGTTACTTATTATTATCGAATATAATTTGTTTTTAGGACGGTGGTGAAATAAATGTCTCTTCCTCGTTGGATTGGCATCTTATCATGGACCCTCCTTGAACATACTGGACCATATTAATCTGCATATGTGTTATGCGTGTGTATATATATCGGTATGTTTAAATTCGATCGTTTTTTTTTCTTCCACAAAATCGAGCTCCGTCAATGTTTTCGTATCGTTTTCGAGTGACAGTTTAAGTTATTTTAGCCAGTCTATTGCAAATTAACAGCAAAATCATTATCTGTATATATGTTTTTTTCCATATTTTTATTTTGGTAAATATTTTTATAACTTTAAATATATATATATAAACGAAATTTTTATATATTCCAAAAGCTTTACACGCGGCAAGGCGAAGAGATTAGGAGAATATGCAAAATACAAACAAGACATGACAAAGGCGCCTGTAAAGAATAATTAAACAAATATGATTTTTAGGACAGTGTTATGTTCGCTTAAATTTATCCAAATTAAATGAACCAAAACTATGTTAAAAACCCGAACTGAAAATACCCTACCAAAAAAACAAAATTCATATTCCAAATATTCGCAATAATTATAGCTGCTCCTGAATTCAAAAAGAGAGAGAAGTAAAAAGAATCATCTTCTCTTCCGCCCTCTTATCAACAACGGCTATATTAAAGGGAACCTCGACACGTGCTAACATCTGTCGGATGCAATACTCAGTCACAACCACAAACTATTTGCCACGTCACCTTTTTTGTCAACTTGGCTCTCTGAACGGTGCCAAATGGCATTGAATAAATGTCTGAATCCATTGATCTAAAAGATTCGTCCTTACCTTTGAGTGAAATCATTCTCTTCAAACTTTCTTCCATGAAATATTATTTTAGGTTTAAAGCGGATTAATAGACGATTTACGTTCTTTTCCTGTAATTAATAGCTTAAGTGACGTTAGAACGATAAAGCCGCCATAAGATTTCACAAATAAATGGATTTTTTTTGGTTTAAACGTGAGAGTTTCAATTTGAAGTTTAGCCTAATCTCACGAAATTCATAAAAATTCAGATTTTTAACTATTAAAAACGTCTACGGTTGACCATCCATGATTGAAATCATTATGGGAAGACTCGAACATTTAAATAAATTTAGAGGACGAATCTGAACAACTACTAGACTACCATGAGATAGTTTTGTTGTGATTTTATATGTTGTTTGTTAAATCCAAAGAAATTTCCGAGAAGCAAGGTGAACCTATAACCTTAAACTGATAATAAAAGTTGTGATTTAATCATTAATAAAAGTTGCTTTTATCGTAAATTTTGGTTCTTTTAATTACAAATTGTCAAAACCCCAATGGTTGAGAACTTGTCATTTTTTTAACGAAGAAAAATAAATTAGTTTTAGTAATTATAAAACGAAAAATGAATTATTTATAAAAATGTGAAAAAGTAAAGGTGATTAAAAGAATAAGGAGAATAGATTTCGTCAGGCAACTCAAATAAACGATAGGAAAATATCTTGTTCTAAATATACATGTTTTTCCGGATTGATACATAATTACATATCATACCTTTTTAGAAGAAAACCTGAAAACATTAGCCATGTTAAATAGAAACTAAAAGTGGGGGCAAAAAAAAAGAAAATAAATCAAAAGGATCACTATACTTCTTGTAAGAAATTCATATAATTTTTTTTATGTTACAAGAAGTCATGAATAAAACTCATAATTGAGTTTGCTTGTTAAAAATTTGCATGGAAGTCAATAAATCTAAAATCCTTTCACTATTCCCTACTCGTGAAGTCGTGATCATCTTTTTGTTTTCCGTGTAGTGAAAGTAAACGCGTAAAGTATAATACTAGACTACGTAAAGATTTGCACATGTTTACTTCACAAATAAATGAGTAGGGAGTAGTATATGTGATATGCACATGTATGTATGATGTATCTATTTTTTAAAAGAATTATATAAAGCTTGAAGAGATTGATGTCAAAAGAAAGAAAGAAACTTGAAGAGATTATTCTGGTAATGTATCTAAATTCAAGAGTTTAACAATTATTTATAACTTACCGAGATGATCAAGATTAGAGATTTATAATTTTATAACATAAAATACTCTAGAGAAAATTACCTAAGATATCCTAAAAACAATTGTGAATAGCTAAGATAACCCATAAAATTTTATATTACTCAGATAACCTATTTATTACTTTGTGTTTTCATTAATTTCAAAATTACCCTTATTATAAATTTGAAATAAAATTGGTAATTATTTATGACCAAACCAAATTGTTTTTGTTTTTATTATTATTAGAATTAGAAAATTGATTAATAATTTTAATTATGCTAAGTAATTATATTTATATTTATTTTATTTATCCTTAATTAAGCGACAAAAAACCTAATTATGTCATCGTTTTATGTCGTTCATTTTATTTGCCAACGATTTTTACAAATTTTCGACAAATTTCAAAAACTAATCATGCATACGTACTTTCGATTTGCGGATGATCGGTAGACTTGCGTGAAGTTTACATGTTTTTTTACAGACTTCAAATATGAACCGGCAGACTTATACTTAGTCCGCAAAAATTTGACAGACTTTCCTATAGTCTACACATGTTTGACAAACTTGAAAATCCTATATAGTAGACTTTACTCAAGTATGCGGATGGAGTTTTCAAATTTGCCAAAAGCACGCAGACTTTACGTAAGTCTACCTAATATATGCATACATAATGTAAGTCTACCGGCTCAAATTTTGAAGTCTGTCAAAATCACGTAGACTTCATGCAAGTCTGCCGATCATCTACAAACCGAAAGTAAGTCTGCGGGATTGGTTTTTCAAGTCTTCCAAACCGAAAGTGTCTGCGGATTTGTAATCATTATGTGTGATTTGATTTTGAAGTCTACCAAAGACTTGTAGACTTCGCCAAAGTCTGTCGAATGTCTGCCGAATGTCCGCGGACTAAATATGAATCTATATATAGTATTGCCTATTGAAGTCTGCAAAAAACTTGTATACTTTACGCAAGTTTACTGAATGTTTGCAAGTCTACTGATATGTCTTCGCAATGGTTTTTCAAAAACGAAGATGAACTCTACATATGAGTTTTGAAGATTTAATAGTTGGAACTAAAAATGGATCAAGAAAGGAAGATGAACATGTTTTTTCAATGGATTTTCAAAAACAAAGATGAACTCTACATATGAGTCTCAATAATGTTTTTTTTCAAACATTATTTCCTTTGTTAAATGAATACGTTTCCTATTTTTTTTAAACAATTGATTTGCATTTAATATTTGTATTATTAAAATTGAGTTAATTTCCTTTTTAAAGAAATTTCGTTTTTATTAAGTTAATTAATTAGTTGTTTTTTAATTATCATATTATTATACTTAAAAATAAAAAATAATATATTAAGGATAATATAGGAAAAATATCTTCCCAAAATCTTGAAAATTTTGAATAAATTATTTTGGTTATTTCTAATATTTTTAAGGTTATTGTCCCAATAATCTAATGAAAAGCCACGTTAAAACGCGTTTCACGTAATTGAAAATTAAAATGACTTAAATCTTATGATTTGTGATGTATTGTAACACCCGTCGTACATCCTGATATGTGAACGTGAAATCTCGTAACACAATCATACAAAATTATTGCTCATACGATCTGTTTTCTCTCTCTCTCTTTTTAATGGTTATCTATATATCAATATTATCTTGACTAAAAAACTATCGCAAAACCTTGCAGTCACATGTCCAATGATGATATATATTGTTGTGCATGTTTAAACATAGTACAATTAATGATCATATAAGCTGCCAAAGATCTATAGAAAAAATGCACTTTCTTTATATATTCCATTTTAGTATACTAGAGTTTATAATATTTAAATTACAAAGGTAACACATAGTCGAACAAAACGGTACACAACGAATTGAGCATTTATGTTAAGCAGTCGAGAGGGAATAAATGTTGCTAAGGATTTTAATTAAGTAGACCTAATATTACTCTTGAAAACTAAAAATAAAATAGTTGGAAAATATTATCAGTAGTTAGATGATTAGTTCACATCGAAATGATATACGACTTAAACTGAAAGAGACATGAGCCAATTCGTGTCGAGCCACAAATTCTGGAGCTATATTTTACCCTATAGTTATAGCAATAGTTCGACAATATTTGCAGGTCCTTAAATGATTGTTATTTTACCCTATAGTTATAGCAATAGTTCGACAATATTTGCAGGTCCTTAAATGATTGTTATTTTCTTGGTTAAATAATGAAATTTCCACTCAAAAAATAAATAATAGGTGCAAATGGTGGTGAGTGAAAGGAATATGATGAATAATAATGAATGAAATTAAGTTTTTTTTCACCGATTTTTTCCATCGTGTTACTCCTCTATTACGTAGAGTAACAGATTCTATATGAATTAAGCTAATTTTCCATGGGATCCATAATAATTTGGAAGAATCCAAAAAAATAGTCAATTTTTTCCATTTTTTATTTGAATGTGTCAACAATTTGCACCAAATAATAATTGCAGGTCCTACGCTACCCGCACACACAGTAACTCCAACATATATATAAAGAGGCCAATATCACCAACACAGATATTACAGGAAAAAATAAACAAAAGAAACAACAACAAAAACAAAAAAAATCCAAAATCTTCTCTCCTTGTCGAAACCAAGAAACTTCCAAGATCTGGTGAAAACCATGGAAGAAGAAGGCTTTTTCAATTGCTGCTTCAGCGAGGTTAATAGTGGCATGACCATGAATAAGAAGAAGATGAAGAAGAGCAATAATCAGAAGAGGTTTAGTGAGGAACAGATCAAGTCACTTGAGGTTATATTTGAGTCCGAGACGAGGCTCGAGCCGAGGAAGAAGGTGCAGTTAGCTCGAGAGCTAGGGCTGCAACCAAGACAAGTGGCTATATGATTTCAGAACAAGAGGGCTCGTTGGAAATCTAAGCAGCTTGAGAAAGAGTACAACATTCTTAGAGCCAATTACAATAATTTGGCTTCACAATTTGAAATCATGAAGAAAGAAAAGCAAGCTCTGGTCTCTGAGGTACATAATTCTATTGATATCTTTATCTTTAATTAATAAAAACTGATGGAAACAAAAATTGATCAAATTGATCTAATTAACATTTGATATGTGTTTTTCTTAATTTTTGTTTGCATATTCTTTTTAAAAAATATCTACAATGTAACATGGTCGGAAAATCAATATATTAGATGGTTAGTACAATGTTTCAGGGGAAGATCAGGGTGACAAAACATCGATAAATACAAAAGATTATAGAAGCAAAGAAAAGATCACTGATGAATTTTGTTACCTGATTTGGTGAGTCTTTAATTAATCTCTACTTGCAGTTGCAGAGACTAAATGAAGAGATGCAAAAGTCAAAAGAAGAAAGGCATCATCCTGAGTGTTGTGGTGATCAAGGAGTGGCTCTAAGCAGCAGCACAGAGTCAGATAATGGAAAGTGTGAGCTAGAAGTTAGGCTAAATCAAAGGATTGTTCTGTGTAATGACGACATTAAGACAGAGTACTTTGGATTTGAGGAAGAGACAAATCATGAGCTCATGAACATTGTGGAGCAAGCTGATGATAGTTGCTTGACTTCATCTGATAATTGGAGAGGTTTCAGTTCTGATTCTCTCTTAGACCAATCTAGCAGCAATTACCCTTGGTGGGATTTTTGGTCATAAAAAAACATTTTGAAGAGAAAGAGTGTGTACAGTTTTGTAGATTATGTGTTAAAGAAAAAAAAAATTTCTTTTTGCAACGTTTATGTATACGGTATGTTAGAGTTGATGATATTATAAAATTGGAATAAAGATCAGTAGAGATTGGAAAACGCTGTTTTTGTTTAAAGAGTTTCGTACCAAACCGTGTTTTTTGGTCAATCGAACCGGGTTTAAATGACATGAAATTGATATACTTTAAACCCAAGAAAGAGAAGATGGGAAGAAGGAGGCCATTTACTTAAGCTGAAGATTTGATAACATCCGCAAACATTCAATTGAAGTCACACACGATTGATGATATCACCGAGGTAGGCCAGTTTCACTTTCTTCAACTGTGCGAGCATTTTGATTTCAGTGCTTTGTGGATTGTGATGATTTTGCGTATGGTTACCTCTTTGAGGAGGACAATAAACAGCGTTTTAGCTTCATATAAAAGAATGGAGAGCTCTTGAATATGTAGCATTTGTTTGGTTTCTCAGGATTGAATTAGCTCTTCGCCGTTTGTTGAAGACAATTCGGCGAAACATCAGTGCATCCACAAACAGAATCAAGATGCAGTGATCTACCGAGGAAAAGCCAAAGACGGAGAAACCACTAGAAGAGTCTGGGCAGATGCTAGCTTCGCATAACGGAAGAACTTTCAAAGGCAGCCCGAAAACAGACTCGCCGCTCTAAGAAACTTTCAAAAACCAACGATCAAATAACCGTCCTCATCGTCAGTTAATCGAGGTCCATCTTATTGCACTGATTCTTCTTTCCGTTTGGATTTTGTTCTTCCAGTTTTGATCAAATATGCTTTCTAGTTATAGTAGCTTTCAGCTTATGTCTTTACGCGCATTCGGTTGAGCAAGAAAAGTTACTTCAACCAATCCTGTCATCGGAAGAAGCTCCAGGTACTAAGAGTTATCTAAGACACATACTTCTGACTTCTGTTCTGTATCACATAGTTGTTCACGTTCATTGCATCAGGATTAAAGCGTAGCAATAGACTGCATTCTCACTTCTCTTGTGGCTTGCCAAACAGCTGGTGAAGTGATAAGTAACAAGACTATGATCCTATCGTTCCTGCATAATTGCACATTTATCTGATTCCAAATCGACATGATTGGCTATGACCTGAGAAGAAACTAGTTTCCATGTTTTAATCTTCCTCCAAGGTATTAACCCAGTTTCCATGTTTTAACAATATTGCTATGCCCTCCAAAGATTCAACATTCAGTTTCACTTTTGATCCATCCAGATGCGATTGCGTTCTACGTTTCAGACAACAAGGTGATTTTGACTCAAGATATTGTGTAGTTCCTGTCGATTACTTCCAGAAGATTGAGTCTTGGCTTAATTAGCAACCAATAACGTTCTGATTTGTATACTTGAATAATTTTGCAACTTTTTGGTGGTGGACGAGACATCAATGCGTATACTTTGAACGATAAAAGAGAGAGAAAAAAAACATATTTGTTCCTTGTAGTAGTAGTAGAAAAAAAGCAAAAACAGAGAAGTTTAGCCACAAATAGAAACGCTAATGTTCTTGAAGTCTTTCTCTTTTAACTCTAATGTTCTTAAGCTACAAGAGTGCTGGCTGTAGTAGACTCGCTGCAAATAAAAAAGGCAAAATCAAGAAACATATCACAATCTTTTACTTACCTAAAGAAAAGCAGCAGAGAGGAAAAGTTGCAAGTAAATGTACTTACTACTTCCAGACGGGAGGGAGCTTCTTGGTCTTCTTGTAATAACGAGCAAGACGGTGGATTCTGCTCTCTACAAGAATCAACCTAAACTTGGAATTCTTTTCTTTCCTGTTCCTCTCAAGATGCTTTCGGACAGCAACTGCTTTCTTGATAAGGCGATACAGATCCTCAGGGATCTCAGGAGCAAAAAAAATCCAAAAATGAAAACCAAAAAAAGGAAAAGAAATCTACATATTATCTACGAATCTTACATTCTGAGAGGTTGTCTTGACCCAACTCGGGAATGTCCACTTATATGGCAAAGCAGATGCCGAGATTTTCTTACTACACAACACAAAATTAGATACGAAGAATATTAGAGAACCAGTTCTCAATCAACACTCTATCAGATACGAGGAAGAAACGAAACGAAGAACCCTCCACTGTGCATACGACCAATGGTGGCGACGGTGAATGGAGTTTCCCTTCGCCGGGATCCTTCTTCCTCCGCTAATTAGAATCCAGAACCCTAACTAATATATTTGCCTTCTATCTTACGGCGCTTCGTTTTGGTTCCAAAATCCATTATGGGCCTTTGAAGCCCATAAAATAAATCTCTAGTTAAATGACGCCGTGCATTGGAGAAAGAGAAATTACTCATTTAATTATTCAATTATTTGCTATCGACATGCTAAATCTCCAACTATCGTTTTGCACATAAGAATTTCTCAATTTGTGTTTGACTTCGTAAAATCGTGATAAAAATTAAACTTGGGAATTCTGGTAACTGACCCGAACCAGTCCGTTTTTTCGGTTTTTTTTGTTCTTAAAACCCTTACCAAAATTCACCAAAAAATTACGGTTCGGTTCGATTCGGTTATCGGTTAGTACGAGTATTTTAAATTTCTAGAAACTAACCAAAATTTTCGTTAATTGTGTTTTTAAATTCAGTTAAAATCGGGTAATTTAGGTTGTTTCGGTTCGGTTCAGTTATTCGGTTCGAAATTTTTGTTTCTTACAACATATGTTTTTGTAACCTCTGGTATAATCTGGTATACGTCGGTTCGGGAAAATTAAAAATAAAACGAAGAACTGATCGATTCGACAGAGAACTGATCGGTTCGGCAGAGAACTGAACCGATAACTGATCAAAGTTTTGAAAGATGCAGATCGGTTTGGCCCTTCAAACTGAGCGAAAACCAAAAACCGAAAATTTTAGTTCGGATCGGTTCGGTTCGCTCGATTCGGTTGATTCGGTTGAGCGATGACGAAGATCAAAACTTCTTGAGGTTAACGGTTGACTATTTTTATCACGATATTTCAAAGTCACGAGTTGATAAATTATTATGCGTATGCGAGAGTTGAGAATTTAATGTGCCGGTTGCAAATAGTTGGAGAATTAAATGAACATTTTTCCAACGACATAATAATTTAAAGTCTCGCAGTTTCAAAGTTAAAATTAACTATTTTTATCACAATTTTACGAAATCAATTACGAATCGAAAAATTATTATGCCCATGCGAAGTTGAGAATTTAACGTGCCATTACCCTGAACAAAGAGAGGTCTTTTAGATGCGGGAAAGTTACAAAAAAAAAATAGGAATGAAGGTAAAATCTCATTATAAGACAGTGAAACCGAAGCTTATGTCAGATTCAGATATGACTTTTTTTTTTATCTTGGAATCAATTCGAGATCTTGGGCCACTATTGCATCTACGTATATTGGATAAATAAGTGAATAAAATATGAAAACCACTGTTAAAGTCTAAACTTAAACATTTTGACGTGACTAGATCTCTCAAATATAAATAAACCTTTATTGAATGGGAATTTATTTGTGTGCTTTGTACAAATAGACATAACACAAATATCTGTGGTGGGGAATGAGTAATTTGACCTACTATAAAATAACATACACGCATATATTATTATTTTTGGTTAATACGGATGTAGATTGATTAGTTGTTTCTCTACTTTGATAAACTCCAAAGTTCAAGATTCTTTATGTTATTTTATCTTTTTGCTTTTTCTTGTGATAAAGACTGTCGAAAGTTTCTGATTCAACTCCAAGATTTGACATGTTGTTTATTTTAATTGATTTTCAAATTTCGAATATATATGACTCGGTAGTAAATGTTATGAACTTCTTTACCAAAAAAATGTTAGAGCACCCCATCGGTCGTAAAAAATAGATGTTTCACCCAATAAAATAATGACAAAAACTGTAAAAGCATAAGAGAAAAAGAAGGGTGTCTTATACGAGAACCCCAAATTTTTTGTTGAGACACTTTCTTTATAGGTGTCATTTTTTTATTTATCTAATTTTATTTTTAATATTTTTTTAGACATTCTCTTTAAAAAAATTAATATTTTTTCTTGAGACACCTCTTTAGGATTCTCAACGATGGAGATGCTCATATGAATTTATGATAAACCACAAAATATATTATTTTAATGTAGCATGTAGACATATGTCATTACGGGTGGTATTTTCCACTAATTTCTCTCTCTATGGAGATTTTTCTTTGGTTTTAAAACCTAGACAAAGTTTCAAATCTTTAACATATTTGTTATTTTATGTAGCGGTTTTCACGAGATTAGAAAATGCAACGAGTTTCGTTTTGATGAGATTCGGAGGTAGGGACAATCTTTCAATGTCACAATTTAAAGTGACTAAGTTACATCTTTCCGGCCTAGCCGCAAATGTTATGTTGACGCATCCAAGAGCTCATGAGATTCGTTGCCGCTTAATTTTGTTGAGTTCTGATCTTTATTTTTTATTGCTTTCAAGTTTTATTGTATTAACCTAAGAGTTTTGATAACTCTTCCTTATCATTGTAACGAAAAAGTTTATATGAATGAAAAATAAGGTTTACATACAAAAAATAAAATAAAAAGTCAATTTGGCAAAAGAAAATATGTCAACTAATTTGAAAAAGTGCTTTCAGAATTCAGAGCAGCGAGTGATCTTCTCGTTTCGTTGCGGGCATAAATCGAAACCCAATTATTTTTTTCTCTATTTCCTATCGGTAAAAAAAATCTCGCATTGTGAAAAGCTTTTTATTGTTATTTTACCCCAAAAACCTAATTTAAGCATTTTTCTATGAAAGGTGTTGTTTCTCCGGCTGA
This sequence comes from Eutrema heterophyllum, assembly GCA_002933915.1. NCBI lineage: Eukaryota > Viridiplantae > Streptophyta > Magnoliopsida > Brassicales > Brassicaceae > Eutrema > Eutrema heterophyllum. The sequence continues at coordinate 1,127,397 of PKMM01033390.1, forward strand.
AGAGCCGGAAAAACGTTTTCAATTCTTAACCGTTTTGTTATCTTGTGTAGTGGTCTCCACGGGGCCAGAAAATACAACGGACCTCGTTTCGACGAGTTTCCGAGGTGTGGATTGTCTTTCAAAGTCACAATCTAAAGTGACTAACTTTAAACTTTCCGGCTTTGCTGTGAATGGTTTGTCGACGCATCCGAGTTTGTTGGATTTGTTGTCGCTTCTATCGACGCATTCAAGCTTTGGCTCCAATTCGCTGTCAAACTTCTACGAAGAACAATCGTGGTTTTTATGCTTGGTTGTAGTGTTTAAAGAGGATGGATAATTCTCTATTTTAGTTGTAATTTGAAATTTAATTTTAATGGAATCAGTTTGACAAAAAAAAAAGAAAAAAAGAAAAAACCATTGGAGATGTTTTTACCGTTGTTATTATAATCATATATCTTTCCAAGATAATATTTAGCTTTGAGGTAGCAATATGCCAATAGCCAATAGTATTAAGAGAAATACCCTAAATTGACATTAAAATAAGTTTTAGGTACAAAAATAACAGAAGCTCTACTTTATAGTAATATTAAACAACACTAATAGGTTCCTTTTTATTTTTTTTTGACCAAAACACTAATAGGTTCTTGGGAAATCACGAAGACTTATATGCAAGTTGTGCCTATAGCCTATAGCACTATGTTTTATTTGACTTACTGTAAACACTTTTATCAGAAATTGAAAATCAAATCTCCATATCTACACATAGCCTTTGGCATAATATCCAAATCCAAAAAACTGATCCAAAAAAGTCGGTTCAGTTCGGATTCAGATCTATAAAAATACTCTAATGGATCTGTAGACTGAATAACTTCATGTATCGGTTCGGTTCGGATAATACCCGATACCCGAAGTAGTAACTGAAGTAATCAAGCCTATATATTTAGTTACTTCACTTTTCATTTGAACTTTGAACCTTGTTATGGAATATGGATGTTTGAAAGATTGAAACTCATCTTTTGATGATTGTTTTTGTTTGTATGAATGTTTGACAAGTTAGATTAAAATCGGATCATGTTTATTGAAAGTTTTGATATACAAAGTGTGATTTTCGGGTAAATCGGATTGGTTTCGAGTGTTTTGACAAGTTCAGTTATGTTCGGGTACAATATAACCGATCCAATCCGAATCCGAAATTTTTTCGGGTAAACATCGGTTCCTGATTACAAGATCTGAACCAACCCGAATCCGATTGGAACCGATCCAAACCGACCCGAAAAATACAAAATACCCAAATGAGTCCTAAATCATAAACCCGATAGATCCGATAGCCGAAAGACCTGACCCGAACCCGAATGGATATCCGAACGTCCAATGCTATCTACACAAATAACCGAATCTGAACTTTTTAAGTATAGTGTGCTGATTTTATTTTATTATAATAGTTGCAATTTGAAATTTACGAATTCCCATTATTACCGTCCGAACATAATTAATAAATCATGAACCTAGACGTAATAACAGTATGATCTACACCACAGTGATTCCATTTTGGAAAACATGGGAATTATTATTATCGATTTATCAAAAAAGTTCAGCTGCTTAAATTTCAATTTCGGTAGTTGATATAACAAAGTTCAGTTGCTTAAATTTCAATTTTTATTGTTTTGAACTTTGAGTGCCGTTGGGACGTTAAAGTGATAGGACTTGCGAAGTGGAAGAAAAGCTGTAGATTCGTTCTTTTGGATTTATTTTTATTAATTTAATTAAATATAAATTTTAAAAAAGGGTAAATTTAATATATAGCCTCGGATACAAAATTTTTTTTACGTAAATAGCGTTTAATAAGTTGATATTAGTTTTGCAAAAGTATTGTGCAGATTCTGACCAAATTACCTCTACAAATATTGCAAACGAGAAAGTGGATTGCAGAGAACACAACATTTAATTCTCGAGAAATATCACTGCTTATCTATTTGATTATCACGATAACCTATATTAAACTCATATTTGATTATCAAGATAACTCATATTTATTGATATCTATTTGATCATCAAGATAACTCATATTGATAATTCTTATTATCAAGATAACTCCTATTTGATCATCGAATTTATTCGATTACCAAGATAACTCACATCGATAATTCTTATTATCAAAATAACTCATATTTGATAATAGATATCTATTTGATTATCAAGATAACTCATATTGATAATTTATATTATCAAGATAACTCATATTAGATTATGAATTATCTATTCGATTATCAAGACAACTCATATTATCACAATAATAAAATATATTTTTGTTAACCGATAATATTACTGAAACAAATTCATCTTCTTCTTCCTCGGGAAACACTTAAAACTGAAAATCTTTACCACAAAAAGTCGACAATCAAAAATGGGGAGAGGCGTCACATTGTAAAACCCATGATGATGATGATTCAGTGGTGAATGAACTTCGACGGCGACAGAGCTTCATCATTTTATATTTTATATATTACAAAACATTTATCTCACGTGAACGCGAATGTTTAGAATTTAATTTCCATTAAAAAGTCTAATAACAGGCTCTAACAAATCTTACCCACTCTTTCTAAACAGATCTTACTATGGTAAATCTCGAGTTGGAATGGAAAAAGTCAACTTCCTCCGGTTGCCTCAAGAGGTGACCTATTAATCTATCTTATGATATATAAAGGTCAACTATGGTCAACAATTTGAAGAACTTGTGATCCATTATAAACTGGTACGATTTTAATTCTGGACCGTTTGATTCACACGATTATAGATTATATCAACGCTATTATTTCAATTTACTGTATTACTTTCTTTCTAAGTATGCATTTTGAAAAATATCTTAAGATCAAAAAAGAAAAAATACTGTACGAAATGTTATTTAGAATATATTTTCAAAACAATTTCTTTTTGAACAGCAACAATATTTCTTATGAGTTAATTTATACGTATGAAGCTGGAGGTTTTTTTTTTGATGACTCGAAGGTAAATCCGAGGTCCATGAAGAGACCCAGACTAATTTCATAGGAATGTTTCACCAACAGACTAAACGTACATCCGGATTTACAAAGAAATGTTAGACATTATGAAGCCGGAAATCTAAGAAAAATGCTCAAAACGTATTTCATCATTTAATAAAAAGTAGCAAACATGAATTATTATTTGTTTCATCAAGTCAAACTTTACATCATAACAGTGGCGACAGAAGATTTAATGTGATTCACAAACATCTGAACAAGTATAGACTTCTATATATTCTCTCGTAATATATACTATAATTTTTTCGCAATTATTACATAACCTTTTGAGTTTTGACCAATCACACAAAAAAAGCAGCTATTGGAACGATTTGAAAATTTGTGAATAAGATTGCATAGAGCATCGAATCCATTATAAGCAAAAAGTGATTAGAGCGTCTCCCATTCTTCTATCTTTTGTTTTATTATAAAATAACTTCAAAATAGAAGTGTGTTTTACTCCAATCTCATTTCATTTTTTTACTTCAAAATGGAGTTATAACTAAGAAAATGAAGTAAACCTTAAACCTATTTGTTGGAGATCTTATTTAGAATAGTCCTACTAATTACTCCATTTTTAGTGGAATATAAAGTAGGTCGGAGATAATTTTGTTTTAAACTCCATTTTGGAATGAGATTTGGAGTGGAATAATATATATATAGTTTATTATATGGTCATCATTGAGGTGATATTTTTTTTTTAACATATAAACTAAAAATGTGATTAAATTAAGGAAATTAAGGAAATTGGCTTGGTGTGACCAACATGAGAAAATAACATCTATTACATCATATGTGTTTTGTATCGACTCTTGCAAAAGAGGTTCGAGCACGAGGCTTTTTATTTTCTCATGTTGGTCACACCAAGCCAATTGAGAATGCTTCACGAAACATTCCTCCTAGCCACATATGATGTAATAGATGGATAGTTGACAAAACAAAAATATATCAATCAGACCAGGAAATTTTGTATTCATTCTTACCCAAATTTTCTGGTCTGATTGGTATATTTTTGTTTTGTCAACTATCCATTTATTACATCATATGTGGCTAGGAGGAATGTTCCGTGGAGCATTCTCAATTGGCTTGGTGTGACCAACATGAGAAAATAAAAAGCCTCGTGCTCGAACCCCTTTTGCAAGAGTATCGGCACGGACGTTTAAAACACGAGGGATAAAAGATAAACTAAATTCTTCGAAGGTCTCTCTAAGAAGATGGAATGAGTCTAGTTCTGACATAAAAGCTGGCCAATCTGTCGGATTCTCGATCATGCTCACCAAGTCCGAGCAATCAGTGTCAAAGTGCATCAAATAAAACTATCTTTCTCTTAGGCATGTCATAGCCCATAGAAGACCATCCATCTCGGCATGTAAGGCCGAGAGGCTTCTGCGACATCCATGCTATCCAAAAATCTCATATCCCATGTTGTTCTTAGAACACCATCATATTCCACTAACCGGTCCATGATCGATCCAAGAGGCATCTATCTCACAGATTGGGGTTCAGAAATCCAAGGAAGGAGCCCTTGTGACAAAATGGTCTTGTGAATCAAAAGGAAGACGAAGAACTGGTCTGATTGATAGTTTTGAGCCCTGTTCTAAAAAGCGGCTAGCCGCCTAGGCGGCGATTTGTGCTTGGACAGGGAAGTTATAAGCCTTTAACCGACTTTGACCGATTTTTGCCAGATTTATAAGAAAGTCGGCCTAAAAATCGGCCCAAAGTTCAAACTGAAAAAGATTTGGGCTTTCTGGGAAGCCCTATTACTGATTGGGCCAATGAGTAAGGGTGGCCAGCCCAAAATTTAGTACTTGCGGGTTACCCGCCATGGTTTATTACCTGTTTATTTGGGTTAAAATTGGGTAATTAAAAAACATTATTGGTTTGCTTTTAACCCAATATTATTTACCCTTAATGGTTGATATCATTTAGGATAGTTAAGTTGTCTATTTATAAAGGAGTAGAGGCGAGGAGAAGAAGAGTTGTCGATGTGAGAGTTTTCCACCAAACAAAAAAAACTCAATTTAAAACTTGTTAGACCAAGTCAAAAGCCCATTAAAATTCAATTTTCTCATGTGCATTCAACTAATAGCATATCATTGTCTTTCTTGAGATTTCTAAATTAGCCCAAAATAATATATTTCACCAATTTGCTATATATTATTTACAAAATTGCATATTTCTCCACATGATAATGCATATTTGATATCATATATTTAATTTTCAATATAAATTAAATAAAATAATATTAGAAATTAGTCTCCGATTAATCCCCGATTTTTGGGTTAGGCGCTAGGTCTAACTCAACCGCCCAACTAGCACTTAGCGCAATTTTGAACATTGGTTTTGAGAATAAAATAGAAGACAAAAGAAAAGTGGAAAAGAGAGTAAAATAAATTGGTGGAAAAGAGGAAAAAGGAAACAAAGTAGAGTAAATTTAATCTTTATCTACTAAAGCACAAGTCACATGACCAATTACATGTTGACATGTGACAAACCTACAAAAAAAAAAAAAAAATCACAATTGTCGCTACTTTCAAACTATTTCAGGTCTCTCTAACTTCTTCTCCATCGATTCATCTCTTTCTCATATTCATCTTTTTCTGATCTCAGATTCTGGTTCTTCTCATATTAATACACTGATTCTTTCTGTGTGATTCATGTTCAAGATGCCACTGGAGTATACTCCTATTAACCAGCTTAATTCTTCAGTAAAAGAATGGAAAATCAGAGCTCTATTATCCCGAACTTGGGATTTTTATCCCAAAGATAAAGCTGGAATTATTCTCGGCATGGAAGTTATCCTTGTGGATGAAAAGGTACACACCTGCATTTAAAGTTATGATTTCTAAAAGTTTGATTCAAGTTTTTGATTTCAACAAAAAGTGGCTCGATGTTTTGATATCCAATTTTTTTTATCATCGTACAAGATTTCATGACTTTTTGTTTACTTTATAACGATTGTGATGCTGTAAATAGGTCTAAAGTGATATTGGCTTATGTAACAGGGTGATAGGATTCGAGCTTCTGTGAAACAGAAACTGATAAAAAAAATTCAAAAGTGATTTAAAAGAAGGAGAGTGTCGTGATATCATGAATTTCGAAGTGGTGGAGAACCATGGTGATTACAGAGGAACCTCACACCCTTACAAGATTAACTTCTTATTTACGACATATGTGAAGCCGTGTGAGCAGATTCCAAATCTATCACGCTTCAATTTCCGCCCTTTCGCAGAGATTTTAGCACAGTCTAATGTTGATGATGGTTTTATTGGTAAGTTATTTTTTCTTAAGCGCTACATGTTTTGATATCGAATTTACTTTAACAGGTTTATAAATCATATAATTGAATTAATCTCATGCTTTATTTCCTCTTCTTTTTTTTTTCTACAGATATACTTGGTGAAATTGTAGGCATGAGTGATATTATGGAGAAAAAATTTTCAGGCAATTCTTCAAAGTTGTTGGATATTCAACTTAGAGATCTCAAGTTAGTATGACAACATTTTTAATTATATAATTCTTCTTATTATTACTTTGTTATTGTACCACTTAAATTCTATGATTTCTATTGCAGTGAAACAATCATTCAATGTACTCTATGGGAAAAACATGCTGAGTATGTGCACTCTTATGCCAAGAGCAACAATACTGGTCCTATAATTTTACTTGGGAGTCTTATGAGAACAAAAAAATACAATGGTAACAAGACTATGTTTGTAAACTAATGTCTCATTTATTTTTTCTTTAATCCACTTAACAATTTTTTTTTTGTATTTAGGTAAAATCTCTGTTCAAAACTCACGTTTCTCTACAAAAGTAATTCTTAACGGAGATTTGGAAGAGGTTAATGCATTTAAAACAAAGTAAGTATTATCTTCAAAATTGCAATATGACTTTAAAGAAAATATTTTCTTTTCATGAAGATCTTAAACATTTTTTTTTTGTAAATTTCAGGATGGCAAAAGGTGATACTTCTGTTTCATCTACGATTTCTTCACTGATAGCACCCAACTTAATTAAAAACACCATAGACTCATTCCCATTAAGCAGCTGGAAAACTGTTGATCAATTTACATCAGCAACTGAGGTAAAAATAATTATATTTGATTCTGTTTTTAACCACATAGTTGTGGTGTTTGATTGGTAGGAATAAGTTGTCGGGGTCGAGAAAAATATAGTCCACATGGAGTCATTTGGGCTTAGATATTTTCTCACTTGCATATATCTAAGTCTGTTTTCTTATGGCTTATCTTTAGGAAAGTACTTGCGTGGCTTTAGCTTCAATTTTAGCATTTCAAAAGGAACTTCCTTGGTACTATGTTGGATGCTCAAAATGTTTCACAAGTGCTACACCTTATTTCAACCCAGAGACTGAGGAAATTGAGTCCAACAAGTATTCATGCGACACTTGCGACAAGCATGAAACCACCACAAGTCTAAGGTAATTTCATGTATCACAATTTTTGAATTTTACATTTATTTCAATATTATGAGGAAAATGTTCCTTTAACTTGATTTATATATATCATCAGGTACAAAGTGCATCTCAAAGTAGCTGATCATACTAAACCACATCTTTCCTATTATTTGATAGGGAAGTTATATATACAGCTCATTCATAAATCTGTCTATGAATTGCTTGAACAACAAGTGCAGGTGCGTTTTGCATTATGTTTACATAACATGTTTGTATTCTGCATAGTATGAATATAAGTAGAAAATATCTCATGCATCTTCCTTTTATTTGTTGTTGTTTTAGTTTAACCGTGAGGGTGAAATTCCTCAAAAGCTAATGGATTTAGAAGGACGGAAAATTGTTTGCCTCAGTCGTCTGAATGGTACATAGAAGAATTACCGACAATCAAGTTTTAAAGTCGTTAAACTCACTGAAAAACCTGAAACTATCCAGAAGTTTGAAGATAATGTCGTCTTGATGGTACGTTACTAAAGCTCTACCAATTTATAGCACCATAATATTTTTGGATGATATTTTATAATGTAACTTTGTTTATGGCCTTTAGGATGCTACACACTCAGAAGTGCCTACAATTTCAAGCACGTCTACTGTAATTGAGATTATATATTCATACACATTTGTTCATAATTCTGAATAATTAGAATTACATGACATCCTATACTATCCATTTACTACAGATGGAGAATACGTCTTCGGAAGCAAATAACAATGAATCGACACCCAATTCTCATGTTACTCCAATCACAAAACGGCAACGTAACGATATACTCGAAGATGGAGTTCAACAATCATCAACAAAGCTTATGGCAACATCAAAGCTGGATAGAGGAGAAAGTGTTAACAAAGAAATCAACAAAGGCATAGTGTACAGAAGCTGCAAAGACACGGAAAAAAGTGATCTCATGTCTGCATTCTATCAACTTCACTATGACCAAACAGTGTGTTTAGAATCTTTAATATTCACCTAAGTTTTCTTCGTATGGAGTCTTTAGGTATTACATGTAATTGTTTTCTTTGTATCGAGTCTTTGGATATCACATGTGGTTTTCTTTTTCATAACCTCTGTTTTTTCAAAAAAACAAATCTTATCTTTCGTTTTTAGAACATAAAAACGACTACAGTTTCATCCTTGAATAATCATGGTCACAAAGAAGATGCCTACGTGTTAAGAAGAAATTTTTTTTGAAGAAAACAAAACAATTAAATTTAAAACAAAACAATTAAAGTTACAGATGGCATCTTCCTTGAATATCCTTGAACTACAATTACCCTTAACTTCATTTTTCATAACTGTCGTACACCATTTTTCATAACTCCTCCACGTTCGAGAACATTATCCATACCACTAACTCTAATATTCATATTGTTACTAAATAAGTTTTTCTATTTGTTACAAAATATTAATTTGTATAATTTATAAAAAGGAAAAAACGTGACAACTGTTCCTCCTACTAAGTCATTAGCCTCTTTATATCCAAATCAGTGTTTCTAAATATCGAAAAATACCCTTAACAATTCTTTAAATTTTGTTAAACAAAAAGAGTATGAAATCCTTTCTATCCTCCTCTTTGCATATCACAGACAAAAAAGGAAGAGAATTCTGGCCACACCAAAGAAATATGATGATCATGGTTGTAGCAGCCTACAGATCATTAGTCGAAGAACATTCGAAGCCGCCCTTTACAAGGTATATGCACGTATTAAAACCTTTGTTGCTCTTTCTTGGGTTGTGGCCGCAGCTTCGACATATTATGATCAAGATCAATGTGGTAGCTACCTAGAAGTCATTAGTCGCTCTATCTGTCTCGGCGAAGGTGCACATGGTGTTGTTTACTTAGCCCACATAAATGATGATGTAACCATTGATGCTTTACCGGTAAAGATGGCCATCAAAAGTGCTCCAATAACATCTTCTTCAAGCCTTAGTGATGAGGAACGGATTCTGAAAGGTCTTTCATCTCCGTATGTTATATTTTGACTTGGCTTCTTCTAGGCTTAATTGTAAGCAAAATTGATACTGATATATCATTTTCGATTCATTGATTGTGTTTGTGTTATCCAGTTCTAGAAAATGTATGACTAAAGTAATGTTTTATTTTAATGTAAAAGTAGTTTAAATAAATAAAAAATTTGATTCGTGCGTTAGCACGGGTGATAATACTTACTCTAATAAATTCGAGAGTAAAAGTGTGTGTGTTTTTTTCTCTCTCTACCTGATTGGTGAGTTTTTAGTGTAACCCAGAGTAACTTAAAATCTAGAGTAAATTTTTACTCTATAGTAACCAACCTTGTCATATGTTTTGAAAACCATGCATGTTGTTCTGAATAAAGCTTATTTTGCATTTGTATGGTGCGCGTGTATTTCAATTATACGCTATAAATAACTGTATCGTATGGTCTTAAGGGAATACATGCACACAAATCTATGATATGCTAGAAAATATATTCCCACCTATAAGTATGCGTATAATGATGAGTGATGACCAATAGGCAATAACACTAAAAATATTTGTGTTGGCTAGCTGACTAATTATTTTCCATAATAGCTGATGAATTTATTGTTGGTTTAATTTTTGTCTAAACTTAACGTTTTTAAAAATTTGAACCGGTCTCCTTTTGGCTTTTATATCTTACAAATCCGTATATATATTCTATGAAAAATATGTACCAAAAGTATTTACGTCTAAATATAATTTATGTCATTGTAGTTTCCACTAGACTCATATACGATCCAAGATTTAAGTGGGCTGTATTAAAAGTAGCCAAAAAAATGGTGGGACTGCTTGGCGTTAGGTTTTGATGACTTTTAAGGTATTTAACAGTTTTCAAAGCTATTTTTTTAGCCAAACATATTTTTTTATTTTTTTTAAGTCTAAAGTTTCTACAGCCAAACTTTACCTTTTTTGTCTTGTTTTGAAAAAGTTAAGAGACTTTTCTCTAAAAAAACTAAAGAAAATAAATAAATTTACTTTTTCTTTCTTTTTTTTCTTCCCCAAAATTATTCAAAACTCTTTATAGATTTATATATAATTTATCACTAATAAATTTTAATTGATTAAGAATTATTCTTTTTTCTTGTTATTTTGAGATCCATTTTTTATTTTTTTCAAAGTTTCACTTAATATTTCTAAATTGAACAAATATTATATTTCAATAAAAAAAAATCTCCAGGTTTAAAAGTAACAGCCACATTTTAACAGCATAAGTTTTTACGGCCAAAAGCATAGTAAAAGTTCACAGTCAAAGTCATTACCAAGCAACCCCTGTATCGAATAGAAAAACTAAACATTTTGTGATAAGGGAGGTTCAAAAATAACAAAACATTTTGTGATAAGGGTTTTAGACTAATAAAACATTGCCTAATGGTTAGATATATATTTTCCATATAAAATGATAACATATATTACAAAGAAAAAAATACTGTATATGCTTAATTAATATAATCTTTATGATATGGTTGGATCCAATATTCTTTGATCTTTCGACAACAACAAAAAAAAACTTCTTTGATCGGCAAATTAAAATCAAATCAAGAGATTATTCGATATCTCTAAGATTAATATTCCCACATAAATTGAGAAAATCCTCTGCCTTCTCTCTAAAAAGTTTTTCACCTCTGTTTTGTTTTTCGGCCGATGGCTATGGGCTTCTTCAGCCATGGCGTCGGTCGGGTTTGGTTCTTTAGTGGTTGGCTTTAACCGGTTTTTGGTGTTTGGGGTGTTCGAAGGGTCAGATCTATTTCAGATCGGTGGTTTCTGGCTCCGGTGAGGCTTGCTTCGTCGGATCTAGTTTCGATCTGGTTTTGTTTGGCCTCTGTTGTTTTTTCTAGCTTAGATATGTGCCATCTGGTTGACCGGCGGTTTGGTTTGGCCTTGCGAAGGAGAAGGAGCTTTCGGAAAGAGGTTTTCTTTCCTTCGCTCTAATTCGAGGTTAGTTATTTGTGAGGAGTTGATTTCGGTTCAGGATATGTGGAAGTTTCAGCCTTTGTTCGGAGAGTTGAGTTTTGTGGTGCGGGCGCCAGACGTTACAGATATGAGATCTGTCAGGCGGTGCGGTATAGCTGTTTGGTGCGGTATAGGTGCTTTCCCTGGCGACATCACTTTGCTTCCTTCAGCTCTAGTTCTAGTTTTGTTCTTCTCTTTTTGGATTTGTTGTGGTGCTCGGTTTCGTCGTTATGCGACTGGTTTTCATATTCGATAAGGTTTCTCTGGCCTGCGGTTCCCGAGTTTGATCTTCTCCTCTTTGAATCTAGTCCTCGGGTTGTCTCGTTTTCTTTGGTTTATCCAAATTGTCTCCGATTTATTTTGGAAAATTGGTTTCTAGCGCCTTATTTTGCAACAGGTGAGTCGTCGCGTGGATATTCATATATCGTCAGAATTCTTCTTGATGAAGAGGTTGCTATCGGCAGTTTTCTTTGTTGGAAAATGATTATTTTCGTCTCGTCTTTCTTCCAGTATTGTTTTGCGTTTGGAATTCAGTTTTTTCAATTCTTTTCGGGATATTCCTGGTGGTCTTAGTCTCGGTTTCAGCTTCGGTTTTAGTTTTCAATCATGTATAGTTTCCCTTGTTTGGGCTTCTGTTTCCGCTTTTCGGGTTTAGTTTTCCGGGGATTTTAAGTTGTTCCGCCGGCCTATTATATTTTATCTTATATTTCACCTTTGTAATATTAATGAAAAATCAGATGATCAAAAAAATAAATTTTGAGCAAATCAATTGGCATTAATATATGTAAAAGATTAGCCAACTTTCTAAAGTACAAGGATGCTGTGTACCTAGCTACGACGGTCCACTAAGGTATCATATGAAATATATAACAACAAAAGCTAATTACCCTTTGAAAGGCATATATTATGGTTTAAATCATTTAATCACTATCTAATCATATGATTATGTAATCATATGATTATGTAATCATATCACCAACAAAATAAGGAATCCGTGCAATTTGCTCGCTGATTTAGTCACCTTTTGTAACAGTATATCATTTTATACAAATTTGTTAATTATATAGCTTACCCACCAACCCCAGTTGAATTATAATTTTTTTGTCTGATGCTATCTCGTGTGTCAATTTGACTATGAATTCTGATTTTTCCAGATATATATATATTGGTAATTTGTGATCATCGTTTTATAGCTTGTTGACAAAACAATATAATAAATCAATTACACTAAATGTATTCTACTAGTATATTTTTTAACAGTTCTAAACTACTAAAAATTAAGTAATAAAGATTTCTATATGAGATCTTTTTATCATACCAAAATATTTTACAACTTCAAGATGGCGCAAAACTTTTTGGACTTTCAAGAGAGCCATTGTAACATTTCTACCCTCCAACTACTCCTTTTGGGACAAATTTTGTGGATATGGTTCAAATCTTTTCGAAACCGAAAGAGTGGCTCGCCTATACTAACGAGTTTGACAGAGTTGGCATCGATGAAGACTTTTTTTCCAGATTTTATGGTTGGCTCATGAGCCGCGTACTAGTAAATATCGGATTAAGATTTATTGGAGTGATTGTTGGTGGTGAGTTTAACACTCCCGGTTTAGCTCGGTTTGAACTAAGACCGACCCAATTGATCCCGATTGACGACGGTTTGAACCCAGAAGGAAAGACCACGAAACGGTTGCCGACCTCCGAACTCGAAAGAAAGATCCACGAGAGACTGTTAACCGATGAGTTCGGTAAGAATCCGAAGGAATACCGAACGTGAACCGAGATCGGTGCATTAGTTCCGATTGACGACGGTTCAAGATCGGTAAGAAAGTGCATAAACCGATCGACCATCGAGCTCGGTAAAAGCCGAACTCGGCATTATCAGTTTTAAACGTAAAATCGAGTCCTCATCTCGAACCGAGATCGGTCCAGTTGTTTCCGATCGACGACGGTTCGAGATCGGTAAAGATAAAGACAACAAGTGATTGCCGACTCGCGGCATACCGAGCTCGTCGGTGTCAACCCATCGTAATCAAAACCCACTTCCGGGATTCGCGAAACTTTACGGAAAAGGAAAATTAATTAGTTTTTTAATCCGGGATTCGCAGAACTTTTCCCGGATTTGGGGAAAGGTCTAAGCCGCCGAAGAAGCTTATAAATAAGGAGTTTGAGACGAGATTAGAGGGGGGAGGAATCGACAACAAATTTTAGAGAGAGAAAGTGAGAGTTAATTCGAAATTCCGATCTCGATCTTATTTACCGATCTAAAAACACTTTGTAAACTCCGACGAGTTCGATTTACTAAAAACGAGATCCCGGTCGATCTTTCAATTCTTTTTATCATTGTGTGATTTCTACAATCAACATGATATGGGTTAATATGTAATTAACATATTAATGAGTACCAAATTAGGTTTTTTTACTTTCTTACAGTGTTTTTTTCCACGTTTTTTTGTCTGTTAGCATTTAATTATATATGTATTTTTGGTTAGCTAACATAATTCGACTAAAAAACAAAAAGGGAAGTGTGCTTGCAGATAACAAAAATTCACAAATGGTTAGAAACCATACTGAATTCTGAAACACAGTTTGCAAATGTTTATGGTTTTCAAATTAGAATCATAACATATCAACAAACTCTTGCTCAACTAGAGTGGTTACTAGTTAGTGTTGGCTATTATAAAGTAATAACCAATAACCTATAATCTACCTTAACATGTTTGTGATTATCCCTTATATATTAATTGAGAAGGACCGGAAAATAACTTTGGTTTCATGTGTGATTTACAAATGTGTTATTGCAGAGGTGTCATCAATATAGAGCTTCTCAAGACTTTTATAAAAAAAGTTTAAATTATTAAAATAATTACGTTAGTGTCATTCACATTAAACCATTGCATAATCATATAAATTTCATTATGATATTTTATATACACTGTTAAATCAATATTAGTTTCTAAGTTATTTCATTTTTTTAAATAAAAATTTTATCTTCGAGTTTTTTTATATTCGAAATATATTGCTTCGTTTCATGTGGTTATAAATTTTATTTTCGAGAATTTTTTTTTATTTTGACAAATATTATTCTTACAAGTTTCATGTTTACTTGCTCAATTTAATATTTTTTTTTTGCAAAATCTCTTAGTTATATTTCATTTCATACAAATTTTTGCATATTCAAATTCAAATTATAACATGAAATCTAGCCTTCATATTATTGTTATGATTATTAAGATATAAAGCGTATACTATAGTTCACACACACGTACTAATGATTATTGAGATATAAATCGTATAATATAGTTTGATGCTAATGGTCTCATCAAACACACATACTAATGGATATTCACGTGACGGATTTGAAATTCGATTTCAAAATAGATTAAATTGTTTTGAGATTACCATTTATTTTGCATATTCAAATTCAAATCATATTAAATTTCATATTCAAATCTAATCATATAAAATTGCATATTCAAATCTAAATCAAATAAATTGCATATTCAAATCTAATCATAATAAATTGTTATTTACAAATCAAATTGCAATAATAACGAGATTTTCATGGAAAAATAGATTTTTATGGCAAAAGTGATTTTCGCTATTAGTAATTTTCATAGAAATATATATTTTCGCTATTGATAATTAAAAACTAAATACAAATTTACGTTATATATTGAAGAGACATTTGATTTTGAATTCTCATTTATATCTTCTTAATAAGTGAGAACCCCTTAATTTGAGCACTATATAACATTATAGTACATAATCATTTCATTCATCAATTACACAACATCGTTAACACATAAACATTTATCAAATTTTAACAAGGTCTATTATATCATTGTGGCTCAAAATAGTTTACAAAATACCTATATATTAGATTCAGAATTTTAAATTCTCTTATTCTATATTATCATTTTAAACTCGAATATTATAAAATTTTCATAGATATTTCATTTCGCGCAAAGCGCGAATTACTACCTAGTTATATTATAATTATGGCACACTTGCAAATAATTAAATCATGGTCCAGAGTGAAAATGAATTTAGACAGAAAAACATTTGACAACGATTTAGATTAACTTGCCCCTTCTAAATGGGCAACGAACACACATTTATCATTTATCATGTAACATTAAGTTCTATATATTGAGACGTGTCCCCTAATAAATTGATTTATCATACTCATCAAATGACATCTTTCGGACAAATTAATGGACCTAATTGCAATGATGTCCTCTCGTTTTTAGATGGTGACAAAACGTTTACTTTAAATATAATTTTGGTCCATATGTTTCCATATTTGTTGATGGTAATTAGTTATATGGCACAGGCTAAAATTGGCTAGTGGAAATTATCTAGTATTCTCAATATGTTCTTATGAATAGTTGTTATTGGATGGTACGTTGCAATCTGCATCTTTATTTGTCGACGCAATTCATCTCTTTCTAGTCTTCGGCCCTCACCTATTATTGATTGATCGGTCATATATTGCATATTAATTAGGATTGGGCACGGATCGGATATTCCTGAAATTTTTCGAATACAGATATGTCGGTTCCAAAAACATATTACCCAGATTCGGATTCGCCAATACATGCGGATATCCTACTTTGATCAGAATCTGTCAAAAATAGCTAAATATTTTTAATGAATATTCAAAACAATACTCTAATTTTTATAAAAAAAAATTTTGTTTTGTTGTCAAATATTCTTCTATTTATTATATAAATATTTTACTATATATTTTTAAAAAACATTATATACAAAAAATATCCGGATCCGAGTATATTGAGCTTTCAATTTAATTATCCGGATTCAGATACAAAAAACCTCGGATATCTTATTTTTGGATCGAATCGTATCAGATCACGGATCTTGGATATTTTGCTCAATCTTACTATTGATAATGCAAGTATACTAAGAGTTATACTAACTCAATTAATTTTATCCATATTGTTTGTGATAATCTGAAAGATGTCTAAATTTTTGACTAGGAGAAATCTAAAAATTGAGGAAAATTAAGATAAAATTATTATCTTTATAATCGAGAATTATTCCATGTCGAATTCAAACTAATAAAAAAATGACGGGTGCTTTTATAGCAAACATTTTGTGTTTTTTTTATAAAAAAAAAATTAAACATTTAATTTGGATGTTGTTTTTCTAAATAACATGTTATTTTAGTAATGTTCTTCGGGTGCTATTTTATAGAAGAAGAAAAACATGTTATTTAAGAGAATAACACATATATGTGTTTTTAATAAACAGTCTCAAGGTCAATTAATGCAAGCACTCTAATAATTAATGCTAAAGTGAATATAAATTTTGAGCCGGCAAATGGAAAAAAAAATGAATAGAAGTTTTGATATTCTTATTTAACAAGTCAAATATAGATGAACACAAGCCGTTAATTAGATCAACGGTTAGGCACCTTTCATACGTCGATTAAACAATTATGACCGTCGATATAAGGCATTGGCAAGTACTTCACCGTTAACAACGAGCCAATTTGGGAGGAGACCAGATGGATCCGAATCATGTGAGTTGTCTGATTAATTCAAAGGACAGCTATACCCTTCCTCGAACCGTCGTGCGTCGAATCCTTCTTTTATAGATTATGGGTATTTTGGTAATACACTCTCGAATACATACCAAGCTTGCATTTCTAAAATTAACCCACCATCCTCCAGATCCCTCGACGATCAAGCTGTGCTGGCGTATTGCATGAACTTAACACATGACGTAAAACCGAGTAAAGGTTCGTGATTAAAACGAGATCCAACGGGTGAAAATTATGAGGTGCAGTTCTGTGCTCTGCACCACGCCACATAGTATCATAACCGACAACAAAGATCCACATAATCTATGTATATGTGACCGAAAAGAACAAAGTCAATTTGTGTCTTAAGCCCTTACCTAAAGGTCAATACATGGTATTCATTCCTTTCCAAAATATAAAATGTTTTAGTTAAAAACACAAATGTTAAAAAAAAAAGTATTATCCAATACTTAGTTAAAAACATAATTTAATCAATTATAAAAAATGTAGAATTCAAAAAGTAAAAAATATCATATAACATTAAAATCTTCGTAAAAAATTGTAAAACATTTTATAAAATGAAACAAAAAAAAATTTAAACATCTAATATTATAGAACAGAGAAAAATATAATTTATTATTAAGCATTTAATCAAATTACAATTTGCTTAAATTATACATGTAAATAACATAGTTGATTGGATTTTTTATTTACAAGTTTAAGCTATCATTTTATATAATCATAAGAATGTTCGTCACAGATCTATTTATTTGGAATCTTTTTCTGGATATACGAATATACTAAAAAAAATCTCGCCTTAGTCGCATGCACTTGATTTAAATGTCGCATTCTAGTTAGTTTTTTTTTTTTTTTTACACTAATATAAATTATGAGAACTACTATAAGAATAATTTTACAATGGACAACGTTACATGTTCCATTAGGAATCATAACCACGATGAACAACTTCACTTGCACCACGTTGAAGATTTCTTTATAAATTTCCTTCTATTAATCTGCAAAAATTGCATTCTCTATGAATTGAACCCCGAACCTCCTGGTATAGAAACATTAATGAATTATTTAGTCGACCAGTAGACCAAAGGGGTTTCCACGATGTCGTATTCTAGTTTCTACCCATTTTCAATTACAATCGATGAGACCCATGTTATTAATTTAAACTTCAGCATCATTAACGGATATGAGTCCGACGTCGGGTTAAGAAATACGATAAACTTGACGAAAAATGACATTTGAGTTTTATTTTGTATGTACTGTTTATTATTGTCTCATACCATAGATATATTAGGACGTCGGAAATTTGACAATCGATTGGAGTGTTGGACGGACCATTGGTAAAAATTGAGTATATATATAGTAGTACTACTCTATATTAATTAGCGGACCATTGTCTCCTAGATAAGTCTATCTAAATTTAGATTATAGATTTTATAATCTGTTTCAAATGATTAGAGAATAATTTAGTAATAATAAAAAGAGTATAAAAGGACAAATCATTCTTCAAGTTCTTGATTGCCCCGCACGTCTTCGATGAATAAGAATAGGTAGAAAGTGTCAACAGGTTAGTCTAGTAAAATAAACTAATCAAAGAACTAATCAACTTTAAATAATTAAAACTCTTGGGAAAATATAATTAAATCCAAACTAAGTATGTATATACAAGAGCAGTTAGTTGTTGATTTAATTTCATAATTTTCATTCAACTGGATCATAGTCTATATATATACTCGTAACTACTTTTAAAATTCTGTATATATTATTATAACGTTATATGCTTTAGTATCTTCTACAAATTCTCTGATTAGTTGACTTCTATGATTTTATATAGAGCAGTAAAACAAAGCATAAATAACTAAGCGAGGAGCTCTTCGATGATGACGTCATGCGACGGATCACAGATTACGTAACCTGTCATTCAGTTCATTTCGGCGCTAAACCGTTAAATGAAATCTCAAAGGTTATGATATGTCTTATAATTATACATATATATGTATATTTTTTCCTTTGGATGACATAGTGTCGATCTCATATAAATTAGCTAAGATAGATAATTAACGTATGAAAAGTTGAAAACAAAAGATATCTACACTTTTTCGCCAAAAAAAAAAAAAAAAAACATATCTACACTTCGTATCACGGATGAAAATTTAATAATGCATAAAAGCGTTACGATTATGTAGTATGTCGTCTATGCATAAGGAGGATATTATTTTTAATTTCCCAACACGCTTATTGATACTAGATATATATACTATATAGTGCAACCGTGCAACAAACATATTATATGATTTAATTTCCTTAAAAATAATATATTTTTTTATATATAACCGTGGGCATCCCATGCTTTCTAGATCCAGACTAATCACACGAACTCCCTCATCCTGAGTACACGCTTACAATTTGTAAGAACGTGGAGAGGTAACCAAATTGATTCGAATTGAGGGATATGGCACATACCCATACCAGCCGAATTCAGCTACCACCACTGGTATACAAGCGCTTGGTTTCTTTAAAAAATATACGAACGCTTGGGATACAAGCGTTTGATTTCTTTAAAAAAATATACAAGCGTTTGGAATACGAACGCTTGATTTCCTTAAAAAATATACGAGCGTTTGGGATGCGAGCGCTTGGTTTCCTTAAAAATAATAATCAAGTATCAATATCAAAAACTTGATGTCGTATGCTCTGATCGAATTTATATTTATCTGCACCAAGATGTACGTATTTTGATGGGTATCATAAGTAAAACTAATTAAACGTTGTTTTTAGTAATATAAAACACGCAATTGAAATTAATTCCAAAACGTATAGCTATCACGTTGAATCTATAGAAAGGGAATAAATGTCTAAAATAATATGATATACATATATACGATATAATTGTCTAAACTTATATATATATATATATATATATTTATAATATACTTACAAGATGAGTCAGCTAATTAAGATTGCAATTTACAAAAACAATGAATTAATTCACAAGAGTGACTCTACAAAGTTCCATCAGTTTTATTTAACGGACACGAGAAGTTAAGTTAACTACCGTATGCATTGCATTTACACTTTTCTTGATATTACGTTTTCAACTTTTGTAACTGTTTTTTTTTTCTTCAATATTTACAGTCAAAACCATTATATAAAAGAAAAACTGGGCTTACGTTTTATTTTATAAAAATATAAGTTTTGTAAGTGGTCTGAAATCTTAATCACTTTTAATTTTTGCACTTGTAAGTTTGATGTGTATTTGTCTAATAGATTGGTGAATAAAGAGCCTATTAATTCATTGTATTTAATCAACTTTTTTTCTTGTGGCTGAAAGGTCTCGCTTTTTTAAAAAAGTATCTAAAAATAAAATCTTGATTTGGTTTATGTTTAATCAATTATAATAATTAGTAGTACCCACATAAGTCATAATACAATAGTTTTGGTAAATTTCAAAAAACGAAGAATCAAAATATTTTGCGTATATGTTTTGTTTTTGTTTTTTTTTCAAACAACATATATGTTTTACTGTTCTGTCTTTTCATCAATAACTTTTATATAATATAGTATCCCGCTGTTATTTGTTTACATGTGAAAAATAAATGAAAATAGTAGTTTTTAACAACACGTGAATATAAAAGTTGTAGCCTCGTTTTAGCTAACAAGAAAAGATTAAAAGTGAAAAATCAAAAGTTACAAGCTTAAATTTTGTATTTTGTATATTTCAAGCAAGCAAGCAAACGGAAACTTGCCCAAATATATCAAGTAAAAAGTATAATATTACGGACGATAAAACATAATGAAATAGTGTTATGTTATGGATCTATTAGAAAATTCGGTGAATTAACTATTTGACAACAGGATTGGTTGGATAATAAAAACCGAATCACCTCGTAGTTTAAAAAAAAAAAGTAAAAATAGTAAAACAGAATGAAACACACACAAAAGATCATTAATAAAACAGGTCCCTAGTAAATATAAAAGACAACATTCCCCTTCAAATATAAAACAGTTAAATATATAAATGAAATAAATTATAGTTTTTTAAAATAATCTTTAACAATCAACAAGAGGAACCTCTAATGTTTTTCTATATAAATACCTGAAGGAAGCGTTTCATCTTAAACCCCACAGCAAAAGCCACTCTCCTTTCTCTCTCTCTCTCTCTCTGTTTTTGTTTCCTGTACTTCCATGGCCACCAAGCTCGACACAAGCAGCTTACTTTTCGCCCTCTTATCGAAATGTAGCCTCCTGACTCAAACCAATCTCGCTTTGTCTCTCCTCGTAGCGTCTCTCGCTTGTCTCGCTCTCTCTCTTTTCTTCTGGTCTCATCCCGGAGGACCCGCATGGGGAAAATACTTCCTCCATCGTCGCCACCGAACCACCGTGATTCCCGGACCAAGAGGCTTACCTTTTGTCGGAAGCATGTCTCTTATGTCCAACGCTTTAGCTCACCGCTGCATAGCCGCAGCCGCAGAGAAATTCGGAGCCAAACGGCTAATGGCGTTTAGCTTGGGAGATACTCGCGTGATCGTCACGTGCAATCCTGATGTAGCTAAAGAGATTTTAAACAGTCCTGTTTTCGCTGACCGACCGGTTAAGGAATCAGCTTACTCCCTTATGTTTAACCGGGCTATCGGATTCGCGCCTTACGGTGTTTACTGGCGAACCTTGAGGCGAATCGCGTCTAATCATCTTTTCAGCCCGAAACAGATTAAACGCTCCGAAACGCAGAGACGTGTGATCGCAAATCAGATTGTGAGGTGTCTCGCAAAACAGAGTAGCAACGAAGGATTCTGTTTTGCTCGTGAGCTGATCAAAACGGCGTCGCTTAGTAACATGATGTGCTCTGTTTTCGGGAAAGAATACGAGCTTGAGCATGAACACGATGAAGTGAATGAGCTTCGTGGGTTGGTCGAAGAAGGTTATGATTTACTCGGAACACTTAACTGGACCGATCATCTCCCGTGGTTATCGGAATTTGATCCTCAGAGAATCCGGTCGAGATGCACCAATCTCGTACCGAAAGTAAACCGGTTTGTGCACCGTATTATCTCTGACCACCGTGATCAAACTCGTGACTCACCGAGTGACTTCGTTGACGTATTGCTCTCTCTTGATGGTCCGGATAAATTATCCGACCCGGATATCGTCGCCGTACTATGGGTATGTACACGTGGCTTTTTTATTTTTACTAAATAGACAAAAGACGCAAGAAATCAATTTGATTGTACTCTATGGAAAGAAAGTGACGATCAACTATGGGAGGTTAACTACAATTATTAAGATTAAATTCTATTTTAAGCAATATGACAAGAAAAGGTCCTCAAGTATTCGCATTTTGTGGGTTTTAACAGGAAATGATATTCAGAGGAACTGATACGGTGGCTGTCTTGATCGAGTGGATTCTTGCTAGGATGGTCCTTCATCCAGATGTTCAATCAACGGTTCACAATGAGCTTGATCAGAAAGTGGGAAGATCAAGAGCCGTCGAAGAATCTGACGTGGCGTCTCTAACATATCTGACGGCTGTGGTTAAAGAAGTCCTAAGGCTTCACCCGCCAGGTCCACTTCTGTCGTGGGCCCGTTTAGCAATCACAGATACGACCATTGACGGTCGTCGTATACCGGCGGGGACCACCGCAATGGTGAACATGTGGGCCATAGCGCAAGATCCACACGTGTGGGAAAATCCGTTGGAGTTTAACCCCGAACGGTTTGTGGCGAAGAAAGGTGAGGTTGAGTTCTCGGTTCTCGGGTCGGATCTGAGGCTTGCACCGTTCGGGTCAGGTCGTCGGGTCTGCCCCGGAAAGAATCTGGGTTTTTCCACCGTTACGTATTGGATCGCGACGCTCTTGCACGAGTTCGAATGGCTTGCACCGTCCGAGGAAAAGACCGTTGACTTGTCCGAGAAACTGAGGCTCTCGTGTGAGATGGCTAATCCTCTTTTTGCTAAATTGCGCTGCAGGCGCAGTTTAAGCGTATGATAAGATTATAATTCACTGAAGGAAAAAGAAAATAGTGTGCGAGTGCGAGGCAGTAAAGAAAATAAAGAAAGAAAAAACTAAAGGAAAAGGAAAGAAAATAAGAAAGGCTATGAAGCTTTTATATTAAACTAACATCTTGATACCCGACGTGTTTGGTGGTGTGAGGAGTGAATCGAGTGATGTATTGTAAATATAATGAAACACTTTAATTAATACTATGTGCATGTTACAGAACAAAAAAAAAAATTAAATACGACTTATGTGGTTGGTTTTCTATCTGAATATTAAAACTTAATTTCCTCCTTTGAATGTTATTTTCACATTTTTTGCCCCAACCAAAATATATAAAAGATCGTCTTTATAAAAGTTGCAGATTTGACATACGTTGTCCCTTGTTGTCAATCATAATTCTATTGATCTCGTTGCATTACAAAAACTATATAAATTTTTTGACAGAAAACAAAAGTAGTAGTATCAATTTAAAGTGAGACTGATAAAACATTAATGTCATGCCCCGCATGAGCTACCGGTGTCTTGAATACCACTGCTTAGATTTTTTCGCTTTGAGATCATGTTGATGCTTGCACAAAGGACAAGTTTCGTGAATTTCTTCATGTGTGAAGAGGAGTCTGCAGCGGCTATTCTCTAGTCTTACTAAATCAAATATTTTATCTGCTTCACTCGGGTCCATAGGCTTTCCTCCATCTAGCTAATAGGTTTTTCCAAATCCATAGTGAATTTACCTGAGGAATTGGCAGTTCTAGTGGCGGTGGGTGATCATGCAGTGCCAAGAGAACTTTATCACCTAAGCCGCTCAAAGTTTCTTCCTGGATGTTTTTTTGCGATTACCATCATAGTGATTGGTATACAACGGGGCGGGCCAGGGTTGTCCAATGTCCAGTGCACAAAAAGCAATGTTCAATAACATCTTATTAAGTCTACAATATTTCTCCCCTGGAAATAAATGCATATCAACAACGGAGATCTAGATGAAAGAGAAAAGAGGGTTTAAGTAAAGGATATCACATTTGATTACTGTAAGAACTAGAATTCACCATCTCATAGATTGATGAGAATTCACCATCTCATAGATTGATGAATTCAGTTTAAGGTTTAGCAGAACTATTTTTATTAGATTTATATATATGCATGTGAAAGCTGCTTACGTACATTTTAAAAGGGATCAAGCCAAAACGTAGTTCTTGTTACAAAGAATATTTATGATTTCTCAGATGATTATTATGAATGGGATGCTCTCCTATTTATAAGTCTTGATATCCCTTGATCTTCCTTTTTCCTTCTTGAATTGGTATTGACAATTGTCCTTTTTCTTTGAAGTCGATAAGGATAATCTCCTTTCTTCTCAGGATTTATTTTATTGAATAAAAGGAGATATTCCCTTTATCAAATAAAAGGAAATCTTCTTTTTATTTCGTAAGTTGGTTCTGATAGGCTTTGAAGTCGATTGTTGGGCTGATTTTAACTCGGACCGGGCTAAACCGGGGAGTGCTAAATTCCCCTCTAACAATTAGTCCCCCCCCTCAGTTCGGCGAAGGAGTTTTTGAGTTCGGCAAAGCTCATGGAGAATTCTTTAGCTCGGTTGGAGTTGAAATCAGCATCTTGTCTTGATTGTTCAAACTTGTGTTCTTTTATGATCGAACTTCCTTTGCAGACTAGATGTTGCTCGGCTTTGTTCCTGCAAAAAATGACTAAAGACGCGAGATTGAGCTCGAGACTGAGCTCGGCGTTTGTTAGTTAGGTGCGAGGTTGACCTCAGCTTCTTTTGAGTTTGGTTTCGATAGTTCATGCCAGACTGTGAGGTCGGCGAGCTGCCCATTTATTAGATCGGTAAGTTACGATTACGAGTTGCCATACTGTGAGATCGACGAGCTGCGCGGTTGGAGAACTGCGATCGTAAGCTTGGCGAGCAGGAGGTCGGTGAGCTGTGGTCGTGAGTTAGGCGGAGCTGCGAGGTCGGCGAACTGTGACTGCGCGATGAGTAAGTTGCGACCGCACTACCTAACTGTTAGACCGACGAACTGCGACCACGAACTGCCTTACTGTCGGATCGACGAACTACGACCACGAACTGCCTTCCTGTGAAGTAGGCGATATGTTTGATTGGGAGGTAGGCGAACTGCTTGAGTTCGGCCTGATGATACGAACTGTACGAGTTTGGCGAACTGCTTGAGTTCGGCTTGATGATACGAACTGTACGAGTTCGGCGAACTGACTGAGTTCAGCTTAGAGGGACGGACCCTATGATTGAATTTGAATAAAATATATTAGAATAACAAAGTAAAATTTTTGATAAGGAGTACTTGAAATTTAGGGAGCTCGGTAGGCGAGCTATGATCGGTAAATGACGATATCGGTGAACGTTCACTTTTTTTTTGTCTTTGTTCTTCCATGGAATTGGGCTCTATATTTCATGATATCTGATGGGCCATAATCTGGGCCTGCTATGCTATGATGTCGTATGGGCCACAAGTGTGCTTCAAGCCCAATAGGTGAAGGAGATCTGACGTCGTTCTTCTCATGTCGCAGGTCGGTGTTTGGATTTCGTCACGGGGACAGCAACGACGGCAGAGATGATGACGAACCTCTGGCAAGCTCGAACAGCGGTAGCGGTGAAGGCGGGACCCCAGAAAGCTTCAGAGAGCTTGGGCGATGGCGGAGCTTCGGGGAGCTTGGGGAACGGCGGATCTTCGGGGAGATCGGGCGGCGGCGGATTGCGACAGAGTTCCGCGTTCCACATGGTGGATTGTGACGGATTGGAGACTCCGAGCTCGAAGAGACTTGGGAGAGATTTTCCCGGTGAAGACGTGAGATGGGATTACTGGAATTGGTGATGAAATCGTGATGGTTTCTGATGAACCGAGGAGCAGATTCGAGGAGCAGATCCGAGATGACTCAGGTCGGAAGTTGAGAGATGGTTATGAGGGATGAGATCGCAGGTCGGGGATTCGCAGGGGCGGCAGCGATGTCGGACCTCCGGCCAGTTCGAGCGATGGCGGATTGTGACGGAATTCCGGAAATCCCAAGATTGTTTGTGGTCGAGTGCTGATTTTAACGTCGAAGCTCGGAGTGAAATCTTCGGAGGTTTTTGCAACGGAGATGATGACAAGCTTTTTTTTTTTTTTTTTTTGACGTGATCTCGGATTGAAGTTCGTGGTAAGATCGGAAATCCATGTCGGTGATTGGAGAATTGTTAATCTTAATCGGTAAATATGATGAGATTTTCTTGTTGTCTTTGAGTTTCTGATTTCTCGGGTTTAAAAATAATTCTCCATAAACCCTCAATTTTCTTGCCCCCTCCTTCTAGCGCCAATTGTAAGAACCAGAATTCACCATCTCACAGATTGATGAATTCAGTTTAAGGTTTAGGAGAATTATTTTTTTTAGATTTATAGCGGTGCCTGTGAAGGCTGCCTACGTACCCTTTAAAGGGGATCAAGCCAAAACGTAGTTCTTGTTATAAAGAATGTTTATGATTTCTCAGATGATTATTATGAATGGGGTGCTCACCTATTTATAAGTCTTGATGTCCCTTGATATTCATTTTCCTTCTTGAATTAGTATTGGCAACTGTCCTTTTTCCTTGAAGTCGATAAGGATAATCTCATTTCTTCTCGGGATTTATTTTATCAAATAAAAGGAGATCTTCCCTTTATCAAATAAAAGGATCGTAGTTGGTTCTGATGGGCTTTGAAGTCAATTATTGGGCTGATTTTAACTCGGATCGGGCTAAACCGGGGAGTGCTAAACATAAAACATAAATTGAGATCGGTGATTTGGAGCTCTCCCTCTAACAGTTACGAAGTCCAGATAGTCCGGTTTCTTCTCACCATAACACATGGATTTCACGTCACCAGAATAATAACCCTTATTCGCAAGAGCGCTTTTGATATTCTGAATAAACGGATCCAAAGTGAGATAAGAAGGGAGTGGGAAATCATCGACGTCCCAGAAGACGGCTGTTTTAACGGTTTCACAAAACCAAGGGACAACGCATAAACAATTACGAAACGAAAAACAAAAACAATCAGATCTAATCCACATAAAAGACAAACAATTTCGAGCAATATATACATCTTACCGAAGTATTCTGCATCTGCGGACATGCATGGTTTCGACAGAGATCGAACAAAACTAGAGACTCTGAGGGAAACAAATATTTAGGGCTATATATGTTGAAAGGATGGTTTTTATAACTGCGGACGAGAGACTCTTATTTTCAGCCGTTAGATCTCATAAACTACTTTCTCTTTACCCCCGTTAGATCTCACGTGGTTTGCTAAATCTCGATTGTACCCCTTATTACAATACATACACACCCAAGTAGCTGAGGATAATCCAGGAACAAGAAAATAGTGCCTTTCCTCAACTAGCCAGCCATAACAAGAGCTTATAGAAGCGATACTTTGTTCGTGCTTAGTTGGGAACAATGGCTCAAATGCCACATTTTCTAAAAAATTGTTCCCAAATGCCACATTTTTTTGTATTTTTAATAAACATTTATATTTAAATCAAAATTGAATGAAAAACCGAAAAACCCAAATGAAAAATCGATAATTACAACCCAACCAGTTGGATCCGACTCAAAACCCACCCAGACCCAACAATCCGACCCAAACCCACCCTAATTCAGTTTATTAAAATTTGAAAAACAAAAAAAAAAAAAAAGTTCTCTCTCCCACTTTCCCATGCTCCGCGAAACCATCGCTCTCCCCTCCCCTAACTTCNATCGCTCTCCCCTCCTCTAACTTCTGATCGATTCCGACAACCAAATCTGACAAGAGCGAGGCCGAGAACTCCCAACTCCGGTTCCCTCGCCGTTCTGGTCTTCGATTTCGTCGATTCCTCGCTGGGAGAACTCCGAAATCCGGTGTCTCGCTTTCTCTACCCACACGATTCTTCATATCAAAACCGTAAGTTTCCTCTTCCCTTCATTCTTCCTCTCGAGCCTTGTTTTTGTTACTTAGACTTGTCAATAGGTCACGTAATCAAATGCTAGTTCCGATTTCTTAGTTTTTGATGCCTAACTTCCTTTCGGTTTTGATATGAAATTGTTATCGAATTAGTTTGAATTCTTCACAAATGGTATGTGGATGTGTTGTCTAACTTAGTTCGGAATTGTTTGTTTTAGGAATGGCTCGTGAAATCGATTCAAAATTGACGGTTAATGAAGTAGAAGAAGTGAGTAAAGAGCAATCAGTTGAAGAAAACGTGGATGGAGGGAGAGTAGATGAAGAAAAGAGGGATGAAAGGGAAGAAACAGTTGTTGAGGAGGAAGAAAACGTTGCTGAAAACGTTGAAGAAAACATTGCTGCAGCAAGGGGAGACAATGTTGTGGAGGAAGAGGGAAAAGTGGAAGAAAATGGTGGAGAAGAGGAGGACAAAGAGGAAGAAAACCGTGTAGAAGAAGAGGAAAAAGAGGAAGAGGAAGAGGAAGAAAGAGTTGCAAACATTGAAGAAGGGGAAGAAGGGGATAGTGAGGAAGAGGATAGAAACGGGCCAACAATGTCTATGTCTTCATTGCAGGTATGTAAATTAGATTGAGAATGTTACGAGTTAGGAGAAGTAGTTAGGAAATTAGGTGTGAAACTCGGGGTAACTGGAACAACTTAGGTCTGAAACTGTGGTGTAGGTACAACTCGGGTTAACTGGAACAACTTAGGTCTGAAACTGTGGTGTAGGTACAACTCGGGGTAACTGGAACAACTTAGGTCTGGAACTGTGGTGTAGGTACAACTCGGGGTAACTGGAACAACTTAGGTCTGAAACTGTGGTGTAGGTACAACTCGGGGTAACTGGAACAACTTAGTACAACTCTGGATAACTGATAATCATAAGTGTGTTTTTTTGAATTTGCAGGACTACAATAGTGTTGGTGATGATGATGATGATGATGAGAGCCAACCACAACCGCCAGATAAGATGTTTTTTGGTCCAAGCGAGTACTCCAAGTCTTGCAAGGTCGGAAGTAGGTGTAAGCTGAAATCGACAGTGGCGTACATTGAGCATGGTCTTGATGACGAATTGGAATGGTTTCGAAATCATTCTCAATTCAGGCATCTCTTCCACATGCCTAAGGAGGCAAACCACATGCTTCAAGGCATGTGGATGCTTCTCCTTCTGACAACATCTACAGAGAATGAGAGAGAGTGCTGGTTTGTGGTGAACGGAGTGCCTATCAGGTACTCTTTGAGAGAGCACGCCCTCCTTACTGGATTGGACTGCCACGATTACCCCAACAACTATAAGGCGTTGGGGGATTTGTTGTTTGCTGAGCGGATGTTTGGTAAGGACCCTAAGGTAACAATCAAAGATGTGGAGGAGAAGATTGAGGAACTCAAGAAGAAGACCGCAAGAGTCAAGAAGAAGACCTCAGCAGGGAGGAAGACCTTGGAAGACAGGTTGAAGCTCACTATCTTGTATTTCTTATGCAAGGTAGTGAAAACCAAGTCTAAGGTTGATGGTAACATAGATTCTTGGCTGCTGAGTGTTGTTGATGATGTCCACGCTTGTGAGACATTTCCTTGGGGTCGTTTTACATTCGACGAGACCTTGAAAGAGATCCGACGCTTTGTGAAAAGCTTCAAAGGCGTCGTGAAACCAAAACAGCAATCGGCGTTTGGTGGCTTTGTTCTTCCTCATGAGGTAAAGATTTACGATTAATTTATGATTTTAAATATTAGTTTAATGATTTTAACACTGAGATAATGTAACGATATTTGTAAATTATGGCATATGAGGCGATTCCAAATCTTGGACGCAGATTTCGGGAAGCTGTACCCGCAGAGCAGGACTGTCCAAGGTGTTGTAAGCATAAATTCTCAAAAAGCTTAATGAAAGGTCATCCTTTGGATGACATCAATGAAGCGGTCGGTCGCAGCAAGGTAAGAGTTTGTGAACATAGTTAGTTGGTAATATTTGTAATCTTTTAGAGTTTCATTTGATGTTTTAATTATTGATCTTCACATGACATCTCTAGCATCTTGGAACCAGATTCAGAGGAGAATGATCTGTTGGAGCGGATCATAGACGAGGACTATGATGATGAGATAGGTACTTTCGATCCCATCGTTGAAAGTTGGAGAGAGCGTCTAACTGTTCAGAAGAAGAAGATATTTTGGAGAGATCTCTTTGATTTGGATGTGGCTTCGCGGAGTGATGCAGTCCCTGAGACTGCGAGAATTGATGTTGGACCTGACAGAGTTTTGAGGTACCTGGACATGTACCTGCACAGTTTGGAGAAACCTTGGAGAGGAAGCTGAAGAAATGGATGGAAAAAGCGATGGAGAAAGGGTTTGAGAAGATCACGGTGAAGGTTACGGACATGGAGAAAGCGCTGGATGCGAGACTGAAAAAACTTGAGAAATTTGTCTCAACACATCGAGAGAGTCGAGCTTATGAGACTTATGAGGATATGGATGTTGGGACATCCTATCAGCCTTCTGGTGGAGGTTTGGCAACGCCATATGCAGGTGGGGTTCAGCCATCTTGAGGTGATGTGGTTCTTTTCAGTGGAGTCTCTGACCCAATTCCACCAATCATCGTGGATATAAGTGAGTTTTTTGGGTTTGGGGTGAGGGACTTGATGATTTCCTTGTTGTGTTTAACTTTGGTTATTTTTTTATGCAGCTGAGAAAGAGGGTGGTCAGAAAGAGAAGAAAGGAAAAGGAAAGAAAGAGAAGAAGAAGAGGAAGGCGAATGAGCCCAGTGTCACTCCGGAAGAGAACAAAGGAAAAGGAAAGAAAGAGAAGAAGAGGAAGCCCAGTGTCACTCCAATACCAACCGGAGTGAAGAGAACAAGGGTAGCAACCAAATTCTTTGGTGTTTAGCATTTTGGTTGTATTTTGATGTTTCGTTTTTTGTACTTTGGTATTTTGATACAACTGGTTTAATTAGGTTCAACTAAGATCATCGTTGACCAATCAACTGGGTTAATTTGGTACAACTGGTTCAACTAGGTTAAACTTAATTAAGTTTCGCAGAACAACTGGGTATAGCTGGTTCAATTAGGTTCATCAACTTTTAACATAGAAACATAAGATTGTCTTACAAAGCAACATAAACATGTAGACGTTTTCAAGTCTTAGCAACTAAACCAAAAACATAAGATCCTTCGGAAAAACGAATACAAAAGGATCTTAAGCCGCATATTATCAATCAAACATAAACATAAACTAAAGTCTCTTCTTTATCCCCGAAAGTTGCTCCCTCAGCGTATGGATCTCGTGGTCCTTCTTTGCTAAGCTTTCCTTGATCTCATCAATTTCTTGACGCATTCGCGTAAACTGATCTTCGATTGCATGATCCCACCACTTAAATATGTGCTCTCCTCCTTCTCCACGCTCTACGTCAGAGTTTTATCCACCGCGACTGTTGTTTGTTGACCGCACCAACACTTTGAAGGAATACCGAAATTACCGTTCTCTCTTGCGAAGAGATGGAGATAGTGGTCCTTGTAACTTGCTTCTGAGGAAGAACTATACATGTTCTTAGTAGTACCTAGTTGAACATAGTTGTACAAATCTAAAAATCCAAAAATTCAGAAATCAGAAATCGCGAAATCGAGAAAGGTGAACTTACAAACTTAAAAGCAATCCAGGGAGAAATCGAGACTTACCTTTGTCGATTGTTGAACTCCACCTTCCAAATCCAGAAATTTTAAAACTTTCACCCTTTTCTCTCAAACCCTAGAATTTGCTCTCTCGAGCTCTCTCTCTCTAAAAAATGGAAAAAACGAGAATGTGAGGAGAGAGAGAAAGGAGAGTTTCGACAAAAGTAAAAGAAAAAGGAAGGAGGTTGCCAAAATTTTAAAAACAAAAATTGAAAATAAAATTAACCAATGGTGAATATTTATTAAAATCATCCCCACGTGTGTATTCCTTTGGCGGCTGACTAGATATTTATTAAAGTATGTGTGGTTTAAGCATAGTTGTCCTCTAGATGTACAGTTGTACACCAAACATCATAGTTGTACTTTTGGCGATATTTGCGTATTTTAAGTTGGACCTTAATATAAATGATTATGTTGTAGTGGTCCACGTGATTTCCCACAGTTATGTACCATTTAGGAAGTGTTCATAAGACAATTTGCACGAAATCGTATTTTTCACCACTTTCCATCATAAGAGGTGAATATTAACAAAGTATTTCTTATACTATAAGGAGAACTTCAAGTCAGAACAAGCATATGTATTAGAAAAATGTTTAATTCGTTTTTTATTGATTAATAATCGTTTCTTTATGTATTACGAATCCTTTTACACCTTAATTTGCCATTTTTAATATTACTTGGATATTATATTAATAATTTTGATTGTATAATTATTTTGTTCGTAGTTGTACCAGTTGAACCCGGTTGTACAATTCTGATAAATACTGATACAGACATGTTCTTAGTTATACTAGTTGAACCCGGTTGTGCAAATCCGAGAAATACACCAACATACATGTTCTTAGTAGTACTTAGTTGAACATGGTTGTACAAATTCGAGAAATACTGATACATACATGTTCTTAGTTATACTAGTTGAACCCGGTTGTTCGAATCCGAGAATTACAAAGAAGAAATACAAAAACGAAAATATGTTTACTCATCAGGACTTTCGGGCTGCAAATACCTCTCCAAGTTAATGCCAGGGACATACTTGTTTCTCCTCTTTCGGTTACCTTCTCCGGTAGATGGAAACCGCGTTTCCTGATTTCTTCCTAATTTCTTGGTGTATTGCGGCGGTAAGGCAAACAATTCTCTAATTTCAGCAGGAACCATCCACTTAGACTCATGCGGGACGACATAAATTGTTCTGTAATATGCTAACGCCCATGTATCAATCAAGTAATATTGGGAACAGAGATCATAGATTTGGATATTCGCGGTTCTCCCATCCTTCCTCATGAGGTTTCTCGTTGCGGCTATTGCGTGGACACACGGATACTTGTCTATATCAAAACATCTGCAGAACAAGTTTTCATTTTAAGGTCCACCAAATACCTCTTCCCATCGCGTTCCATAACGCTGTATTTAAGCTAGAAGCTGTTTAGCTCAGTCACCAATAAATGCGATGCAATTGCACATCGTGTGTGCAGCTCGTTCTCCACATAAGGCATCACTCTCTTATGGTCTGATGGAGCAGCAGCTTCTTTCCTATGTTTGTTAAACCATTCAGAATTTTTTTCAAGAATCGCATCAATCATAGGTAATATAGAGTACTTCCTTGCTTGCCTAAATACACTGTTCAATGACTCTGCGGAATTGCTGGTGTCTATGTTGTACTTCTCTCCTGGGAATTTGCACCTTGCCCATTTATCCAACTCTATGCTCTTATCTAGATATTCAACGACTTTAGGAAACCTACTCCTAAAATCAGCATACTCTCGGTAGAAATCACTCTCCGTATAAATATGAGCACATTCCCTGAATTTCGTCGCGGCTTGATCCTTGTGTTGTTTCTTCACATTTCCTCTCACGTTTTGAGACAAATGCCAGATACAATGTCTATGATGTGCGCTCGGGTACACCTCAAAGACTGCCTTGATGATGCTTGCATGTCTGTCGCTTATAAAGACCAATTCAGGAACATCTGGTATAACTGTTTTCAGCATTTTGAAGAACCATGTCCAACTAGCATCTTTTTCACTATCAATTACACCAAACGCAATGGGGTAATGGTGATGATTAGGATCCTGAGCTGTTGCGAAAACCAACATACCACCATATACAGTCTTAAGAAAAGTTGCATCCACTACTATCACTTTCCTCATAGCCCTAAACCCTTCAATGCTAGCGCCGAAAGCGATGAATAGGTACTTGAACCTTTTCTCTGCATCCAATTCCACAGCTGTTACTGACCCATGATTGACCTTCTCTAACATGTAAAGATAAGAATACAACATCTTGTAACTTTTTTCAGGACTCCCCCGCACATCACTTACATGTTGTTTTTTTGCTCTCCAGGCCGTAGAGTAAGACACATGCAAACTGAGTCTTCCTTGAACAATACTCATGATATTTTTAGGAGTCGGGGTATCGAATAGACATGGATAGTCTTCATGCAAAAGAGATGCTACTAGTTGTGGTGTGCCTTTCTGTTTACAACTACTTGTGCTCGCAACAGCCCGAGAGCAAGTATGCATCTTTCTGTGTACTCTGACACTGAATAATTCTGATTTCTGAATTCTCGCAGCTCGTAAATACCATTTGCAACCTTGTGCAGCTTGACTGCATCGTAGCATAAGTCGCTCCGTATCCGACTTAACAGTACGAATCCCAAAACAGTTCAAATGTGCAGCTCTTTGAACCAGATCTTGCACTGCCTCCTTTGAACAAAATTCTTAACCCTTTTCAAGACCCGTACCATCTTCCCATTCTTCAATATACTGACTATCTTGTACAGAAGGTGGCAGCTCAACATATTCATGCCTATCATCCACATGGTTATCCATTGGGCTATCCACAGCCTCAAAATCATTACCATCATTCATCGGCTCTTCATTGATATGCTCATTCTGTTGTTCTGCTATTTCCCCAGCTCTGACAATAGTAAGGATTCTAGCATTATCTGCATCATCAACTCTACCATTTGAAGCTGACTCCCCATAATTCTTACCAAATGAACTTCCTCGCTCCGCTCTTGAAATTTGATCGACCCTCTGATTTTTTTCCAAATCAGCATTCGATAACTCCACATGCAAAACATGTCGAAGTCCCTTTTCATCCGATGTCGTCAGATAAACAAATACGTCCTCGTCATCTACAATATATGACTCTCTCGCAGCATTAGATACACTATAACTCAATTTCAGCTTCCTCGGGGTTTCATCTAACGCAATCTTCTTATATATCTTCTCTACTAACATCAAATAAGTTATCTCTTCCATAGATGCGGTCTTAAACGATATAGCGTATACATAATTTATTGAAACCCATTCATGCTCTTCTGTATAGTACCCTCCATAGTCAAAATTGACGTTTGTGTTCCTCTTCCTCATCGCCTCCTGTAAATAGGATCAAAAACATAAATTACGAATTACACAATTTGTCAAAGTTATACTATTTGAACCAGTTGTCCTACTATCTCTCAGTTATACCATTTGAACCAGTTGTTCTATCTCTCAGTTATACCATTTGTTCCAGTTGTCCTACTATCTCTCAGTTATACCATTTGAACCAGTTGTCCTACTATCTCTTAGTTATACCATTTGTTCCAGTTGTCCTGTAGATTTCCATATTTGGGATCGAATCTAAATCGGGGTTTCCTCTAAATTTACCACAAATTAAACACCATTCAACAGCTAAATTCGATAAATAACCTATGGAAATAGCTATTCTTCCCATTAAACATGATTACAAACCAAATGTGCTACCAAAACAACCAAATTTAATTTCAAATCCCTAAATCTAAATCCAAATCCCTACAAACAATCAATGAACTCACCAAACCCAATGGAGAAAAGAGAAGAAACCGACGACAACAAGAGGGGAGAACTCGCCGGAGATGACGACAGACGTGGTTGGAACAATGGGGAAGCTGGAGGAGGTCGGTTTGAGAAGAGCAATGGCGAGGAGGAGGAGCTCGCCGCGAAGAGGAAAGAGAAAGAGAGGTATTTTTTTTTCCTTTTTTTATTTTTTGTTTTAAAAAAAAAACAATGAAGGGGAAAGTATAATCGGTATTATACATGCTCAGTGACATATAGATTGGTTCGTGGCGTGGTAGATTTTTTTTTCTTTCAAAATGTGGCATATGAGACATGCGTTCGCTTAGTTGCCAACATTCAAAACATCATACACTAGTACCATATATATATGTTACTGCAACTTTGCAAACCAGAATCAAAGACTGAACACAAATTTGAGACAGTAAATGGCATCCGCAGTTTCGACTTTCGACAGAGTATAATCTCCATGACTAGATTAATCATACGATCATGAAAAAACCATACTAATCACTATTTACTACTCGCTTACTAAAATTGGAAAATCTATCAAAAATAATATGATTCTTTATTATGAGAAGATATTGACAAAAACATTTTCAAAGTGTGTGGTCGAACATAAAAATACCTACAACTAGAGTTATGGAATTTATATTGATATATACAAATATTGTGTGTGACACATGAATTTTTAAAGAATGGTGGTATTTCTGATCCAATGAGGAGCAGGCACATAACCATTGGAAAAGAACAAAATATGACAAGATTTGAATTAATTGTGGTCTAATCATAATATTCAATTGAGAGATCTTAAAAGTGGATAAGTATAAAGATTTGTTTGTGTGGTCGAAGCATCTTCTTTTCTTTTCTTTTTTTGATAAAAGGTTTGCTTAAATAAATAATTGAGAATTACATAAACCTAACTGAAATCCCAAACCGGGTCTCGTTTAAGGGAATAACCAATACATAACGCTTTACAAAAACCGGTCTAAACTGATGGACTAAAACCACCTCAGAAGAAAAATGCTTCGGAGCTCCTTCGCCGATGTTGGAATCAACCTGCCGTTCGGTCTAAGCATCTTCATAATGGCGTCATGTATGTTTCTCATGGTTAAATAAATTTTCATAATCTATAACATCAACTTTCGTTACTTCGACTATTTAAACACCACTAACTTACAATAAAATTGGTTGAAATTGTTTGTCATAAAATATTGGTCGATTCTTTTATTTTTTTATCAATTTTTTTTTGAACAGGGTCGATTCTTTAATAACATGTGAATTTAACTATCAACAAAGGAAATTTTACATGTTTCTGATTAAGTTTTTACTTAACATTTTACAAAAGATATAACTGAAAAATTCATAAGACAATATAACTTTACTAAAACTATAAAGTAAATTAAAAATTCATGATTGATAACAATTTTGAATTAAGTATGAGTTATACCAATAACTTAGGTTAAATAAACGGTAACACATTCTACCAATCACATATAACATATTAACATGCAGCACAAATGATTTAGCATGAAAACATTAATATATTTTAAATCATCAAAAATATATTTTTTAATATATCTAACTTTTACATGGAGACTTCTGAAAACACAAGAACACCACTTACAAATTACAAGGCTCCTCAACAACCCAAAGAATAGTGTATCTGTGTATGCCCTTTCAATTATACGTTTTGGAGTTTATTTATACACCATAAATTTTGAAAAAAAATTATACAATCTACTAATTTATAATACATAATTCAATAAAAGGGATTTAAAGAAAATATATTGCCCATATAAGTACTCCAAGGCCTAAATTAATCTTGTAT
The DNA here is from genome assembly GCA_002933915.1 of Eutrema heterophyllum. Lineage (NCBI taxonomy): Eukaryota > Viridiplantae > Streptophyta > Magnoliopsida > Brassicales > Brassicaceae > Eutrema > Eutrema heterophyllum. The sequence goes on from PKMM01033390.1 coordinate 1,164,651, forward strand.
GACAATTTTGTTTCCGAATTTTTAGTCCACCAAGTGTATACAAAAAGAAAACAAATCATTTATTTGTATAAAACTGAATGTGGGCAAGAGTAAGAGTTGATAAACAGCTTAGGCCTGTCAACGTAAGCACTATTACATTTGTATACATGGGCTAGAGTTGACAAAGTATTAGGGATCACATTATTAGCAATTAAGAAATAGTAATAATTTTTTTTTTTTCACAATCGTAGCGTATCCATTTTCCAATTCTCTCATTCGTTTTAATAGTTTCTTTAATTTTTGTTATTGGTTTAGTTGATTGAGCTGTTGTAGCCATTTCCATGGTCCTTGGTGCTAAAACCATTGCCGGAGTTAGGTTTCCGGTAAAGGCTTAGATGAACGCCGGGATCACAATGAGTCGTCGAATTGTAAACGACGGAGCCATTTACCACCTGAACGTTACTGTTCACAAAACCATCCATCGATAGATTTCCACCACTATTGCTATGCGTCTTTGACTTTGACTCCTCTCCTTCGTCGTCTTCACTGCTGCTTTGGAGTCGCCGTCCTTTCCCGATGCCACGTGTCTTCCTCGGTCGCGGTGACCGTACTATCTCCATTACAGCTCCTTTGTTTTCACCAGAAATGGTTATGAGTCTTATGACGCCTTGTGTGCCCATGATGACATCATCAGACTCGTGCTGTTGTTGTTGTTGCCCCTCGTTTGGTTCATGTACGAGGTTTGTTTTCTCCGATAATGTAAGTATGTTTTTCCGATGAGTGGTCTCGTGTTCGTGCCTAGGCTTAGGTGGTTCGTGTCTTATAGACCGTGAAGATGTAACCGGACTCGGTTTAGCCTTTTGGACTTCTTTTGGTGGTGGACGTAATGGTGTGGACAACGGTTGAGGCGGCGGAAGATGTGAAGGTGGAGCAGTCGGAGATTGTGGTGGTTGGATGACGTGGCGGGGAGGGGATGGGTCGCGTGAAGAGTGTGGAGTGGGCCGGACGATGCTAGAGAGACGGTACCAGGAACGACCCGATGGGTTCGACATTAATTGATTTTGTTTATTTTTGACAGCACTTTGAAATGTTATTGATTGGCAAATGGTAATGCAATGGTTTTGGATTTTGGTATGGCTTAGGTCATTTATATCTGCATCTATGTTTGGTCGTGTGATAACAAAAAAATTATTAGAAAAATCAAATAATGTAACGAGGAAGGTATCTGATTTAGCTTTCGAGAACCGCATTTCACGACTGGTATCAATTGTAGTTTTCTTCGAACAATTTATTCATTTATTAAATGTAACTAAACGAGACTTTACTCTCTCTTTTGTTTTCTTATATTGAATATATAAAACCGATTTTTGAAAAGTTTTGGACTGAATACATGCAGTGGATGCGAAACTTAAAAGGCAAAACTCGAATTTTGGCTTTCACAAATCAAAGTGTACGAAAATAAAATATTTAAAATGTATGCTATTATAAGAAACTGAGTGAATTCTATTTTTCAACATGTTTACTCAAATTACTAGGTTTAATGTACATTAAAATCATTAGAAAACTCTGAAACCCCATGGGTAATTAAGTATTATTGAATCATATAGTCTACCATTATTCTACTTCTCACTCTAATTGCATGATTTTTACAATTCACCGTTTTTAAAAAGAAAAAAGTTGCAGAAGATTTGCATACATATATAGTCACACTCATAATACAAATCCAAAATATTATGATTTAAGGCCATTTAGTGACCTCAAATACCTTAAGGACGATATCGAGACCTGTTGGGATTTGCCAAATGAAAAGAAGAACATTGACACCATTCAACGCAATGTGTAGATTCCTCGCCGTCTCATTCCCTTTCTGCATTGCCGGCACTAAAGCCGCCGCTGCCGCCCAAAGCACCGTTATCCCTGCCACCACCACCGTCAGCTCCAATTTCACCAGTTATGTACGAGTGTAAACAAGTAAATGTTGATGAATTTTCAGATTTGAAATCATAGTTATGAGAATGGTAACTTTTGAAACAGCAGAATGACGATATAATTTGGCTGAGTTTTTTTAATATTAATCTTACTAATTTTACGAAATTGCGTTTTTTAGTTGTAACTATAAGTGCGGATATAAATTTAAATGATAATACGACGATAACACTATTACAAACAGTTAGACTATACTTCATGGTCACTTATTTTGGGAATACCTAACAACACAAAAATTAGTAAATTGTCATCGTTCCACCGTTTTCTAATTAGATTACCTTTTTTGTTCGGTTGATGAAAACCGACTCGTTAACCAAACGAAAACAGTGTATAAAAGAAGACTCTGAAAACCTTACCCAAAAAAGAAAAATGAACATATTTGGTTTCATTTCTCCATATCCGAACATATTGTTACCAAAAACAAACCGAACCCCCATTTACATTTTCCAACCCGAATTTGGTTCCTAAACTCTAATCATACCAAACCGAACCAAAACCGAATTGGGTAACCTTTCAACATATTTTCTTATTTATTTCTACGATTTCCGCTAAATTTTCCATATACGCTAATCAGAGCCTAAACTTAAAGTAAACTCTCGAGAGATTCGTTTATTGTACTAGGTTTTGCATCCATTGTTTTAAATATTATTTTGATAAAAATCATATGAAAGCAATTATATTTATTGAAATATTATTTGATGTATAATGGTGATTTCAATAATATATATTAAAAATATTACAATTTTAATCTCAGTAATTATATATAGTTTGTGAGGTTTCAACGAATTTATTTGAATCTATATATGTCCCGTTTGAAAAACGTATTATATGGTCAAACATTTATAAGTTAGTATACCAAAGCTAACTAAAACTGTAACAAAATAATCAAATGCTATTTAATAAACATAGTATTGACACCAAGATAAAATATTATACATCACTTCTTTAAATCAAGGAAATAAGTTTTTTTTTTTATAATCATTTTCAGTTTCATCTTCGTTATATATGTTTTCTATGAAAACAACAAAAAAGTAATAAAGTTAAAAGTTATTCTCTTTCCTTAACTAATTTAACCAATACAAATTTCTGATTTAATCTACTAAATTGAAAAAAAACTAATAAACACAACTTTTGGTTTCACATTCATGACAACTTTAATTTTGAAACTAAGACGATAGATGAATATAAAATAAATTTTGAAACTAATTTAAAATCACAAAAAATCGACTTCGTCAGTTTTATCTTGAAGAGGTAAAGACCGAACTTTTATCAGGTAGCATATTGGTTGTGGTAATTTTTAAATGATTTTTCAATGATTGTACCTTACTTCTTCCAATAAGTGATTAAGTTTTTTTCATCATATTCATTTTTCATTCTCGTTATATCTGTTTTCTATAAAAACAACAAAAAAACAAAAAGTCAAAAATTATCCTCCTTCCTTAGCTACTTTAATCAATAAAAAATTTCAATTTAATCTACAAATCGGAAAAATGTAATAAACACAACTCTTGCTCTCGTATCAATGAAAAAAATCAATTTTGAAACCAAAACAATATATGGATATGAATTGAACTTTGAAGCAAATTTATAATAACAAAAAACCGACAAAGTAAATATACTTTTTGTAAACTTTACATTGAAGAGATAGAAGCCGAATTTTGTCTGGTGACATTGGTTGTGGTAACTTTTCAATGGTTTTTCGATGAGATCATAAACCTAAGCTATATGAGGATTTAATTCTCATACTTAAGGGTCATTGCAAATAATATTGAAATAACAAACATTATTTTATATCTGAGAAGATTGGTTTACACATAGTCATTTTTCCTTCATTATAGTCGTCTTTCTCAATCCATGAGTGAATTCTTTCTCATGCCGTTCTTTTATATTTTTTAATTCCATCAGAGCATAGCTTTGATCAAGAAGACAATTAAGTAGGCAATATCAATACAACGTACATAAATTTTCAGAAAGATGAATAAGAAATAGAACAACTCAAAACAAAGAACTCCTACATTCATATATGGCAATCCCAATCCGAATATGAAAATGTGATTTTTTTGATCTTTTATGCATTATATATTCCATACGATCGTGTAGAAAGTTTTTATGGGCGTGTGGCAAAACTTTAAATACTAATGTAGATTATAATTATTTGTTATTTAAAATCCTATGTGGAAAGCCGTATAATCAAATAACTTCAACTTTTATAAGTAACATATATTTTTTATAGATAATAAATCATTTTTGTAACAACAATGGTAATAAAATTATTTCATCATAATAAACAAATTGCTCTCTAAACGTGTTCGATACACACATGTAAAGAGATTTTACGATTATATTTATTCTTAGTTATTTATATAATTGAGATCACTATTTTAAATTAAGAAATTTTCTTATACTAATATTATGTTGATTTTTTGTTGTTAATAGAAATTTATATATAATTTCCTTATTTTTATATTCTTATTAATCATATTAGAATTTGAAAACTTTTTAAATCTTGAATATTGATAAGGAACAATAAAATTGATTGTTTAAAAGCTGATGTGGTCATACTTAAAGGCATATAGCATCAACATATTAATTTATATTTATCGTTTTATCATCAAACAATATCAACTTAACAATTTAATGTTCAAATAGATTTGAATTCAAAAAACTTACATAGACAATTATTAATGGTTGTTTAAAATTCTATGTGAACATTTAATTATTGGTTGAAAACAAATTAATAAGTACATATTTTTTTTATGAAATTTATGACCAATTTAATTTGTAAGCAAGACAATAGATGAATATGTAATGAATTTAATAGAATAAGAAACTAAGACATGATTTCCTTATTTTGAAAACTCATTATTTTGAGTAATTTCCATTATTTGTCGTTTTGACGTTTTTCTTTTTTTTTTATATTTGGCAAGTATAAATTTATTCTAAACGCTGATGTGAACCAATAAAATCGATTGTTTAAGTAGCATCAACTTTTATTAGTAATAGATTACCTGCTCCCGCGTAAAGATGAGGACCGGGGAAGAGTTTACCGGAACGAAGATAAGTGTTAAGTCCTCCAAACACAGCTTCCAAAACACCAAACCCTAACAGAACAGAGCCTGCGTCAAAGTGTTTGTCTCTATAAGACCCTTTGACCAACTCTTTCCTCTCTGCCGTCAGCCGTTGGATCTCAAGCTCCGTCGTAGAAGGAGGCGACGAAGAATCAACGGCTGTGGATCCATCAGGAGAAACAGGAGTAGGTTTAAGCTGTTTCTTGAGTTCGTTGATCTCGCTCTGGATCGTACGGACACGTCTCCATTGCCAACCTAAGTAACCAGCCCATAAAGTGTATGCGAATAAACCTCCCATCACAATTGGGTGTATTAACGCGAACGATCTTCCTTCCAATATCCCAAATTCGCCTCCAACTGCTGCTGCATCCTTTTAAAATTGAAAAAACAAAAAACAAAAAAGCTTAACTTTGTCGAAATCAGATTCTGGGTTCTTCTTTTGAATGTGAAAGATTGAAACTTTCGACCATTGTCATCCTTCAATCACCAATTCGATTCTGATTCTTTAGAATGAGAAACTATTGGGACGGATAATGACACTTTTGGTTACCTGTGGATCGAGGAAGAAAGGCAATGCGACGACTGCAAGAGGGAGAGAGGATGATTTAAGGAGTTGGAGGGCGTTGGGGTTGGAAGGTATTTCTGGGATTTTGCATGGTTGTGGTTTGGAGATTGGTTTGAGAGAATTTAGGGTTTTAGGGTAATGGTTGCGAGGAAGAAGATGAAGTGTGGAGAGACAATGAAGTGTGGTCGCCATTCTCTCTCTATCTCGCTAACTTGTGACAGAGATTATTGCAAAAAAAGTGAAGAAACAAGAGATCCTTAACCGTAGAAAAAACGAACCAAACAGATAAGAGAACTCCGTGGAAGCTCCACACGTGTCATAAAAGTGGACACTGCATAATTTTCTCTGTTTTTTTTTTCTTCGTTGCCAACGAAAATGTCCTAATTTAGCATATAGAAAACGGGTGAATGGCATTTTAAACCCTCATGGACAAAAAGATAATATTTTAAACTTTCAAAATTTTGCACTAATACTTTAAACCATCAAAGTAAGGAAACTAACACATTAAACCTTCAATGTAGTTACTTTGTTCGCGCCGCCATAAAACGTAACGGAATAGTTAACTTCGTTAACGGAAATGTTAACTCCGTCGGATTCATTTAAAACGTGTTCATTTTTTATTATTTTTGAAATTAAAAAAAAATAAATAAATAAAGTGTAAGTTAAATAAAACAAATGAAAGACCTTACCCCGACAAAAAGAAATCCTAGACAAAAACCTTACCCCGACAAAAACAAAAGAAATCCCAAAATCGATTTGGGGTTTTAGGGTTCTTGAGAGAAAACTCAGAAAATCGAAGGGAGAAGAGAGCAATTTGTGGAAATTGAAGGGAGTCGAAAGATCTTGGTTACGATTCGAGGTCTAGGAGGCGCAGTACAATGACTCGAGGGCAGAGACGGTTCGAGAAGAGAGAAATTGTAAGTATTTCACTTCGAAATTATATGAATAATGTTGTGTAGATTATCATACTTGGGATTGCATAAACGATTATGTGTGATTTTTTGCAGTTGGCTAACAATGGTAGTTCATCTACGAGTTCATACATGGATGGTGTTGTGTGCGAGTGTAATCGGCCAGCAAAAATTGTAAAAGCTTGGACTGATGCAAACCCTGGACGTAGGTTCTACAGCTGTCCATGGCGTAAAATGGGTAACGGGGGATACGAATCTTGCAACTTTTTCCGTTGGTTTGATAAAGAGAAACCACACGGATGGCAACATCTAGCATTGTTGGATGCAAGAGATGTCATTCGAGAGCAAATAGAAGAGATTAGGAATTTGAAGGAACAAATTGCATTCATGGATGAGCTAAGGCAAACCCGTGAGGAATGTGAAGCACTTAAGCGGGAAGTGTTGATCCTTAAGGAGAAGAGTACGGTACAATACCTAATGTCTTTGGAGTAGAATCTCAAGTCTTTTGAGTAGTATCTCAGGTCTTGTTGACATTTAGTCACTATGTTATTGTGTTCTAGTATCTTAATTAAGTCACATTGTTCTTGTTATTTGATCGTATCTATTGCCTTTGTTGACATTGTTATTATTATTTAGAATTTCATGGTTATGAGTAGAGGTTGATGTTTATGGTTAAAACAAAGAAGCTAAGCCAGAAACGATAAAGTACGATAAAGTTGTTACATAACGTCTTTGGTAAAACCCAAAGATTACTGCCGATAAGTAACACCAAGAAGCATAAAAACAGTGTTTAAGACACCAAAAAACACACTACTGCCGATAACTACGTGGAAAGCATAAGAACAATGTTTAAGACACCAACAAACACACAAACATACTATTGTTGAGCATCTTTTTGTGGCTGGTTTTCTGGAGGATGTGGGTTATTTTCAGACCTATCATAAATCATGTCCCCAAAAACTTCAAAAGGCCGATCTGTGTAAAGACTCCAAAATGTTCTAATGCCGACTGGAATGTTACCAGTTTTCGTAATCTTCAGTGGTCGCCCTCTTGAAGCTTTCTTGGCATGTGGATTAACTTGATTTGATGAAAGTGAAGCATGTGGAGCACTACAAGTCACTGGCGTTTGTGAACTTGCTTCACCTGCTTGTTGGGAGGTTGTAGAAGAACTTGTGGCCTTTCTAGATTTTTTGGCTTGCTGTGAGCTACTTCCAATGACTGTAGTCCTTCTAGATCTTTTGGCTTGCTGTGAGCTACTTCCAATGACTGTAGTCCTTCTAGATCTTTTGGCTTGCTGTGAGCTAGGTGGTGGTTTTGGATTACTCTGACACAGGAAAACCGAGTAGAAGACTAAGAAAAAAACAATGAAACATAAAGATATCTGTTTTTAAAAAGACAAAGCCAAAATGTACCTCACTCGGATGTTTACGAGGTCTGCCACGTCTGTTTTTAGGTCCCTCTACAACCACTGGTTCATTTTTGCAACTTGTCTTAATATGACAAGCTTGGCGACAACGATTGCAATGCGGAATCCTTCCATGTCTTGTTGCTTTCCCTGCCTTTTCTAGATCTTTAAAAGGTTCCTTTATCCTGTCTCTGGTTTTGGGTCTACCTCTTGGCTTGCGAAACTCAAATATAGCTATCGGAGGCTTATGTGTCTTCTTCCACAACTTGTCACCGTTGACAGGTTTGATTTTTTCTTCATATGTCTTTTTCAATACACGAGTGTAGTAATAATCAACAACATAACGCACTGCATCATCTTGGTTATCATCTAGAACACACACATCATGCTTAAATGGAATCCATGTCATAAACATTCAAATAATTAGATATCTCCATAAGCATTTAATTCAATGGAAATAATAACTCCGTACCTGTAAGATCCCATTTTCGACAAGCACATTGGTGAGTGGAAAAATTCACAGTATATCCACAGTCAAACTCATTTACCTCATACACACTCTTGCTGTTGCGTAATGTAGAACAATGTGCATTCTGAACTCTTGCTTTCTCCAACAAAATCATGGTTATTGGTGTAACAACAGTGTCACACTTATCAGCTTTTAGAGACCTTCTCAAAAAATTTCTGATAGCCTGTCTTCTTACATCCTCCAGCATGGTAAGCATATGCTTTGATCTTGCCATCTTAATCGTCCTATTAAAAGCCTCTGATAAGTTGTTATGCACATCAGCACAATGTGAGTCAACACTGAAAAATGCCCGAGACCATCGATGTGGTTATGTATCTAACAAAGCCTCATACGCAACATGATCATATGACTCCAATGACTTCATCTTCTCGTCATATTCACATTCAAGGTAGCTATACGCTATTCCCCAAAACAAAGTCTTGTACTCTGATCTTGAAAAACCTTGCTTCTTCCAATTAGCATATATATGCCTAGCACACATATGATGCTATGCATGTGGAAGTTCATCTTCTATTGCAAGCACTAAACTCTGCCATATTCAAAAAACAAGCACTAAATTGGAAGCAAATCCGATAGTGAGAGTATAAAACAGAGAATATTACCTTTTGCCTATCAGAAATGATAGTCAACTTGTCACCAGTCCCCAAGCCAAGGTCTACCTTAAGCTTCTTCACAAACCAACCCCAAGTGTCTTTGTTTTCTCCTCTAACTAATGCCCATGCAATAGGGTACATCCTATTATCACCATCTCTACCAACAGCTGCAAGCAAATCTCAGTTCAACTCCCATTTGAGGAAGCATCCATCTAAACCAATTACCGGTCTACAAAAACTCTTCCAAGTCTTACGAAATTCTTCAAAACATATGTAGAAGCAATCAAACATCTCTACGTCATTCACATTGACAGTTGAGAGCTCAGTGGTGATACATGGATGCGTTCGTATGAGTTCAGCCTCATAGTCCCATAGTTTACCAAATTGAGTAGTTTGAGCTTCAAGGATAGCGTCCAAAGCAGTACGTCTTCCTCTATAGCATTTTGATATGGGAACCACAATGTCCCATAGTTTACCAAATTGAGTAGTTTGAGCTTCAAGGATAGCGCCCAAAGCAATACGTCTTCCTCTATAGCATTTTGACATAGGAACCACAATGTTATACCTGCTTTTTATTGCATCTTTGATCTCTGCTGCAGGCAAGCTGACGTTTCTTCTTATCTATTCTCTAAATAACCCAACAATGACACCTTGTTTCAACATTGAAACACAGCTTGATTTCCTATGATTGTGACGCATATGACAAACTTTCACCATCCATTTGTTAATTGGCTTCTCATAGGAACAAAACACTCTGAACTTACACTTATCACCACAGCATATAACGGCTATCATGTTTGCTTATGACTTAGCCATCTTCACATCATATTGTGTTTTCAATGAATAACGCAATAACTGATCCTTAAACTCTAAGCCGCTGTTAAACTTTTGAAATAACCATATGTACGGCTATTTATCCAAATCTCCATGAAACTGGTCTTTCCCTCTTGACTTTCTCCTTTTTGAGCGTTTCTGATTAAACCATTCTTCCCATTTCTCCTCGGATTCTACTGGTGTATCCGGGTAATTTGCATTCTCCTCTATAGAACATTCTGCTTCACTTTCTTCTACTTCTCTCGCAGCTGCGTCTTTTTCATCGCAATTTGTATATGCTTCTTTATCTGGTCTTGCAGTCAAACCTTCCTCAAATAGTGACCTAAAACGATCATCATTACCACCATCACCAACATCTAAAACAACTTCATCTCCGTCATCAACCTGATTTCCATTCTCATTTCCATTTAAATCCGAAGCTACCACATTCTCATCTCTCGCTTCAGCATAATTCTCATCTAAGTCAGCCTCAAACCCAGCCTCACCCTCGGTATCATATCCTTCATCAGCCACATGCTCATCATCATGTCTTTCATCCTCGGATTGCTCAGCTTCTTCATCTTCTTTTGGCCTCTCCACATCATCATCACTATCTGAGTTGTACTCTCCATCCTCACCACATTGAAGATCTTCACGTTGACTACTTGGAAGAAGATGAATGACTGCATCATCACTTGCTTATGAAACGTCATGTTCCACATAAATGTCAAGATCATGTAAACTTTGCCCTAACAAAACCAACATAAACATTTCTTCGTGAGTATCATCAAAGACATAGTTTACTATCTTCATCTCTTTCCCTGCCTCTTTGTACCATATGAACCTAATCGGTGCCTTCAGCATCGCTTCAAGCTTGCAGAAGTCAGCAAACAGCTTCCATGTTATCTTCGAGACTTAGGAATTCACGATACCTAAACCCAACTTTCCATTGTAGATGTAATCTTCGCCTTCCTTGTTCATAGATCCACCATAGTGGACTGTGAGTTTTACCGTGGAATTGTCACTGTAAAGTAAAAAAAGTGAAACCTCAAATGTCAAATACGAGAAATCTCAACAAAATTCGGATGAATGATATCTCAAAAGAATATATCAAATACAGAAGATGATAGAAGAAATACAGAACATGAAAGAAGAAATCGCAAAAGAGAACTCGAAGGATGAAACACGAAACTCGAAACCCCAGAAATCGAACCCAAAACCCAAAACCCAGAAATTGTTATGGAATTTGATTTGGAAATCGAACCCCAAAACCCAGAGAAATCGCAGAAGAGAACTTGCAAAAGAAGGAAGAAACACGAAACCCAAAAATCGAACCCCGAAACCCCGAAATCTAAAACCCACGAATCGAACATTGAGGAAGAAATTGAATAACATAAGGAGGAAGAAAGCATCCTTACCCCCATTTCGACTACAATGCATTCGACTCCCTTCGATTTTCACGAATTGCTCTCTTCTTTCTTCGATTTTCTGGGTGTTCTCTCAAGAACCCTAAATCCCCAAATCGATTTGGGGATTTCTTTTGTTATGTTTTTGTCGGGGTAAGGTCTTTCATTTGTTTTATTTAACTGACGCTTTATTTTTATTTTTAATTTCAGAAATAATAAAAAATGAACACGTTTTAAATGAATCCGACGGAGTTAACATTTCCGTTAACGGAGTTAACTATTCCGTTACGTCTTATGGCGGCGCGAACAAAATAGCCACATTGAATGTTTAATGTGTTAGTTTCTTTATTTTGATGGTTTAAAGTGGTAGTACAAAACTCTGAAAGTTTAAAGTGTTACATTTTTCATCACTGAGAGTTTAAAATGCGATTTTCCCTATAGAAAACGAGCCGGAAATACACATGTATTCACTCATTTGAAGAATAAATATTTCGAAATACGACAAACACAAGCCTTTTCCCAAAAAGTGTTTGATGTTTCCATTGTATTTTTTTATTATAAAAAACTTAGGAAATTTGTTAGCAAAATTGTTTGCAAAATTAAAATGAAAAACGAGTGTTACGTATATTTGAACTCGCTTTCAGGAGAAAGAGGTAAGTGAAACTATCGAAATGAGGCAGTCTCTGGTGGTGATCATACAGGCAATGGAGAGTTGATCATAAAGGCAAGTAAGCACGAAGAGAATAGCATCGAAGCAGAGGATTGAATATAATTTTTTTTTTGTTTGCGATGAAGGAGAAGAAGCCCAGCAGCGGTGAAGTGAGAATGGAGCTGGTGGATGATTCTAGGGTTTGATTCATTTTTGTGCACAAGAGAATTAAGGTGTTGAATCGTCATGTTGTTCTCACGATTCTTGAGCGATGGGTCTACACATGAAGCAAACAAGAACATAATTGTTCACAAAAATTCCTGTTGTTTTACGTTACTACCATTTGGCATCTTATTCCTCATTAACTACATCTGGAGCCATAAAAATTAGGCAGCGATATTTTATCTGATTTTTAAAAAGAATTTACAGCTAAAACCTTTAATGTTACTCGTTTGGCTTGGCTGCTCCAGGATTCCTGCCAAACTGGATTATCATTGGTTTTCCTTTGAACACAAAACCATTTACAAGATTCTGCAAAAATCACAAAGAACACATCAGCCGCTATCCTCTTTATGTGGGTTAACAATAAAAACAAAAAAAAAAGAGTCTTCTTCAAGCACAACAAAATGCTTGTCAATGGTATTCAGAGTGAAATCGACATATACACAGAGCAACAAGGTGTTAAGGATTATAACCAGAGCACGATGTGAGACCTCAACAGATGGAAATGTCGAAAAAGCTTTGCCCTCTCATCCTTCCTTCCTGTAATATTATTAATTCTCACACTAAATCATAGTCATAAACAAGAAGTTTGATAATAATCCAAGTCAAGTTATGAAATTCCGACGACAGACGCATCACCTGCATCAGTCTCACACCAAGACTGGATTTAGCTGCTTCGATGCTTCCAAATTGCAACCCTACATGAGTGCTAATATTTAGCTATGAATTGACTGACATCCACAAAGGCAAGGTATCAGCAGGTAACAACTCGTAAATAAACTACTCCAGATTTTTTTTTATTTTACTAGCATTGCTACAACAACTTACCAAATATGTAATAGAAATCATCAATAATAACATCTTTCGCAAGGTTTTTGATATACAGCACAAGCTACGGATTCTTAGCTGTGTAGTTCTGCACACAATAAAAACAAAAAGCATTTTCCCTCAGTGCATATGTTTTTCCAGAGATGACACTCTACATTTGAATTATAACATGTCACTAGGAAAACAGTAGCTGCAAATGAAAGATACACTACTATTAAGCAGTAAATCTCTTTAGAATCCCCAGTAATTTTCCATACCCAATGAAAAGGCTGGAATTGATAATCAGGCTCACATCATTACAAAATTTCTTCTCAATACAAACATATTGTAACTTGATCCTAGTATCCATACCTTGAACATAGGCAGTGAAAGAATATCATGCGGAGGTAACCTTCCTTTCTCCAACTCATCTAAAGTAGCAAATGGTTTCAAATTTGAATTTTCTTCTCCGGGCACGTCTGCAGGGCCTTCATTCTCACTATCCTCTTTATATTCGTCTTGAGCAACTTTTGGGGTAATCTTAATCTACCGGCATAGACCTTACAAATATCAGCACAACTACACAGCGTAATAATTGAAAGGTTACTATGGATAATAGGATACCTGCATAACATGTGTATTCTTTCTTATTCGAGGGATCTCTTTTGGGGTCAAAAATGAGGGTTTCACTCCAACAGTCTCATGTGGCACATCCTTGTCCATACCAGGACCAACAAGAGTTTCATGTCTAGCACGCTTCCTTCCTGATTTTGATGTACCAGTATCCTAAACATAATACCATCACAATTCTTACCAAAGTACTCGATAACAAAGAATAGAGAGAGTAGAGAAAACACTAATAGATTCCAAGGACATATGTGCATCGATTATCACAAAGGTTCACTAACAAAAAAAAAAATAGAAAGAAACAACCAAAATGAGCTTAGCATGAAGCCATTTGACTAAATTCGAAAAATGCAGACATGGCATGACGAGTCATACCTCATCAGATTCCATTTCTGATTCGCTACTAGATTGATGCTCAACCTCAGTCGGTTGAGGGGCTGCTTTAGGTAGAGGTGGCGTGGGCAGGGCCAGGCGAAAAGGAGGTGGAAGATTCTTTTTGTTCATCAGATGCAGCACCTGTGATCGAGAGGTCTAAGATTACATTTCTTGTTCTTTTCTGCACTCCACTATAGCTGATATCTACAGATCATAATTGAAAAAGAAAAACTTATATCCATTCAGTGGCAGTAGCACTAACCTGGGTGTATAAAGGTGGGAGAGCGATAAGGGCATTAGTAATGTTGGCTAAGATAATTGCAAAATGATTTTGCCAACACTGGTGGGTAAGCATATCAAGGGAATCAGAATCCTTCTAATCATTTTGCCAACTTCAGATGCTTCTATACGAAACATGCACGACTTTAGTGACTGTTGTGTTGTTACATTGTGTTTTAGAGGGTTGAGGAGAGAAACACAGACAGATACCGATGTTTTTCAAATGAGTGATACGAAATGGAAACAAATCTAAAAGAGTATGAGCAGTAAAATTTACTGCAGGTGAGGAGGAAATGGATAGTTTATGCCGAGTTTTGGAGCTATCGGTTCACCATCCCCAGATTTTGAATCATTGTTGCTGCTAACTGTAGAGAATGAGTAGGGTCGACCATCTTTCCCAGATTCTTCAATTTGACGAGACTTGTTGTTCTCATTACGTTTATGGGCTCTATGTACTTGTAGAACCTTACCAAGAAACCTCAGATAAAATGATAAAACAGCTAAATCATCTGAGCATAACAACTCCAGCATATTAATGGAAGATGAGTAATTGTAGGAAGAAACTGGTACCCATTTAATTGACGATGTGCTTGAGAAGCGAAAGCTTCTTTCTTGAAATCCACAAATGCAGCATTTCTCAATCTGTGGCAAGGATTATATATGTCAAGTTAGACTAATTTGACATTCAATTTCTTCATCTCGAGTAAAGAAGCGTGTTTTCATCTTGTATCCTAAACATTCCAAGAAATCTATCCTTGAAACACCTTATGAACAAAAATATGAAACTTTTCAGTCTCCGATATCCTAAGCCTTCTAAGTAATGTGAATTTCCAACTAAATCGAAAGAAACGGTTACTGGAGTTTACCTCCCACCGGAGCAAGGACGAACTGCAGAAGCTCCGTACTGAGAAAAGAGCCGAGAGACGCTATCATGAGGAACTCCATTGTTGAAGGTGGGCCAGCCCTCTAAGGGTCAGCCCAAGTCGAGATCGGTCCAGTAAATCAACTAAAGCCATTTAAATCATCAAAGCTCATCCAACTCGACCGTACGAGCTACAAGAGCCACTGCCATCTCGCCACCGAGATAGGTCTGAGGTCGGTCGGTCTGATCTAAACTGACTGACCCCAAAACTTGTCATGCCCGTTATTAACCTAATCGTTTTGCTATAAATAGTCTCGTACCTTCATTTGTAAAGGGGATTCGAAAATTCCGGGAATAAAGACAGTTCGACTAACTTATCGACCTACTTTTACGACTTACTTTTACAATCTACTTTAACGATCAACTTATCGATCTACTTTTACGAGTTACGACCTCCCTATTGATCAATTATCTTCATTCTGATTATCGTCGAGTAACTAAGCTTTATCTAAACAAAAATCTCCGAGCTTCATTCTTCTTGTTTATCGAATTACTCCTTGAGTGCATTACCGTTACAACATCCATCAGGAAGATGCCGAACCAAAAGAGTTACCACCATCGGCTCTGCAACCTCAGATTCAAATTGCGTCGTCGGGACTGGCTCCATTAGAGCTCGAAAACCGAACTCAGAACCACGACACGGTTCACTGTTTCTTTTTTTTGTTTCCCCAGCTCAAGTCAGCGAATTGATGATCGCGAAAAAAAACTCGCCCAAACCGACGGATATCGGAGAGTAATTCCGACGATCGGACGTTGTTTCACGAATGATCGCCGACCTTTATGCGGCGGTGAAGGAGTTGAAGAATGTTACAAGAATTCTCCTTATCCTCTCTTGGTTTATCAATTATCAGCTAAATTAAACTTTATCAAACTTTCGGTTTAAGCACTTGGTTTAGTACTTTTGTCTTTTATCTCTAGTCACGTGTTAGACCTTTTGAGAAATCACACTACTTGTAAGGTCGACGGCCATTTCTTCCAAAAAGTAATCAAAAAACAATATTCCTTATTCTTTCTCTTCCTCTGAAATCACAATTGTCGTCTTCTACCTGAAATCAGGTTCTTCGAGGTGATTATTCTACCTTACAATCGCCTTATAGACTTAGATTTCTCCTCTTTTCGGACTCTCGGTGAGTTCCTAGAGTGGGTTTTTATTCTATCCGACTAAATCTGTCTCAGTGGTATCAGAGCTTTGCTCACGATTCTCTGAATCAACGACCATGGTAGAGACACGGCAACAAGAGAAACAGGCGCTAAAGCAGGCGGAGGAGTTACGCCTCCTGCAGGAGAAACAGAACGAAGAGCAGCGAATCCGAGCAGAAGAACAGCGAGTCCAAGCAGATTCTCTCGAGGCGAGGTTCAGTAAGCTCGAGACGACGATTCTCAGCTATTTCTCACAGGAAAAACACGCGTCTAAACAACACCTCAATCACAACCAGAGTTCGAGCTCGTCACCCCCAGTTGGAGTCCAGAATCAAGGGATGTTCCAGTTACCAGATCCACCTGATCTGAGTGGGGTCGAGAATAATGTAACAGAGAAGAGCCCGCCGCCTCCAGTTAGAGTCCCTCAGGGGATGTTCCAGTTACCAGATCCGTCGGGTCTGAGTGGGGTTGATCGGAGTACGGCAGGAAGAGCCGCTGTCACAGACGGATCTTCTTTGTTACCCAACAGTTTATCTTCTCGGCTCACTAAGGTTGGGTTTCCAATGTTCGATGGTTCGAAGCTGCGTGAATAGGTTTACCGTTGCGGCTAGTTCTTTAGTCTTGACGGAACGCCGCCGGAGCTGAAGGTTAGGCTGGTTTTGATCCATCTCGAGGGTAAAGCACTACAGTGGCATCACAACTTCATGTCTAACAGGTTTGGTATTCCTCCTTCCTGGAATGATTATGTGAGAGCTATCCCTGATCGATTTAGTGAGCTATATGATGATCCGTTGTCTGAGTTGGTGAGTTTGAGGCAAGGAGGAGATCCCGTGGAAACCTATCTGGAAAAATTTGAAGATGCTCTTACCAAGTTGTCATTGCCGGACGATCATGCTCTGAGCATATTTTTGACCAACATGAGCCCTCATCTTTCTTTCCACGTCAGGCAGTTCGAGGTCACTAAGGTATCTTCCGCAGCGAGGATAGCGAAACTCCATGAATCCTCTCTATTCCACACCCCTGTCAAACAAACAAGAGCACCCTTCAATCCTTACTCCAAACAAAACACTTCACCCACCTACAAAAGCCTAAACACTTCACACAAAACCTCACCTTATACCACTCCACAAATTCAGTCACCCAAACCAAATTTCATCCCCAGAACAAACACTGAGAAGAACCCCAAGAAGTTTTCATATCAGGAAATGCAGGACAGACGGGCAAAGGGACTATGTATGTTCTGTGATGAGCCGTACGCCCCTGGCCACCACTTGAAACATAAGAGAGCTCAGGTTTTCTTGCTAGATGGTGATGATGACGATGAGGAGAATTTATCAGATGAAGAGTTGACGGTTAACGAGGCTGGAGATAAAACACCTACCATATTTGTTAATGCTCTGAACGGGTCATCAACATTCAGCTGTATGAGAGTAGTGGGGCAGTACGGGAAGAAGAAGCTGCATATTCTGATCGATAATGGGAGTACTCACAACTTCCTTGACCTGAATATTGCTAATCTGCTGGGTTGTAAATTGGAATCAATGAAGCCCATGTTTGTGTCTGCAGCCACGGGAGGCACATTGATGACTACTTATAAGTGTAGGGAATTCACTTGGAGGCTGCAAGGTTACAGTTTCACCACCGAAGTAAGAACTTTTCCCTTAGACTGCTGCGATTTTGTCTTAGGAGTTCAGTGGTTATCCACCTTAGGCCCAATTTTATGGGACTTCCTTAACCTGCGGATGGAGTTCACTTTCTGTGGGTTAAAGCATGTGTTAAGAGGAGTCACCAAATCCAACTGCAAGGTGGTGAAAGGTAATAGCCTCAATAAACTTTTGTTGCAAGAGCCTCAAATTGCTATGCTTCACATTAGGGAAGTGACGAAGTCGAATCAGGAGCAATTTGTCCTGGAACCAGCTATGCTGTTTTCTCACATTTCAGCAAGTGGTGATGAGCTATCTACAGACCCAGTCCTGCAACAATTGTTGAGCTCATATGTAGACGTCTTTGAGGAATCATCTAACCTGCCACCCTTCAGGGAAGGTTTTGATCACAAAATCCCACTAGAGGCAGGATCAAACCCAGTTAATATCAGACTTTACCGCTACTCCACACTCCAGAAAGACAGCATTGATAAAATGATACAAGAGATGCTTTCACAGGGAATTATACATCATAGTTCTAGTCCCTATGCATCACCTATTGTCTTAGTGAAGAATAAGGATGGTTCATGGAGATTATGTGTTGATTACATGTGGCTCAACAAACAAACCATCAAGGATAAATATCTCATTCCTCTCTTAGAAGATCTGTTGGATGAGCTAGGCGGCGCAAGATTCTTCTCCAAACTGGATTTGAGGGCAGGCTTTCATCAGTTGAGAATGTCTCCGGATGATGTATACAAGACTGCATTCAAAACTCATGCAGGTCACTACGAGTATCTTGTTATGCCTTTCGGCTTAACAAATGCTCCTTGTACCTTCCAAGGACTGATGAATCACGTGTTTCAAGATATCGCCAGAAAATTTCTCTTAGTTTTCTTTGACGACATTCTTATATACAGCCGCAGTTGGGAAGAGCACCTGGCGCACTTATCTAAGGTATTCCCCATCTTGAGGCATCAACAGCTTTACTTGAAAGCTTCCAAATGTATTTTTGGCGCCACTATCATTGAGTACTTGGGGCATTTCATATCGGCTGAGGGTGTTAGTACAGATCCCAGCAAGGTTAGAGCCATTGAGCAATGGCATGTAGCAGTTACGCAGAAACAGCTTCGTAGTTTTTTGGGTCTTGCAAATTACTACGGGCGTTTCATTAAGGGTTACAGTATCACTGCCCGTCCACTCACCAATCTGTTGAAGAAGGAAGGGTTCTCTTGGTCTCCCGAAGCTGCGGTTGCTTTCACTGAGTTGAAGACAGCTCTCTCCTCCACTCCAGTGTTAGCTCTCCCAGATTTTGAGAAGCTCTTCGTAGTGGAAACATATGCATCAAACTTGGGAATAGGGGCGGTTTTAATGCAGGATAACAACCCTATATGCTACCAACAGATCTTTGGGCCCTAGACATCAAGCGCTTTCGGTATACGAGAAGAAGCTGATGGCTGTGGTTCATGTTGTGCAAACATGGAATGCATACCTTGCACACAGACCTTTTGTCATCAAAACTTATCAAAAGAGTCTTAAGTTACTGATGGAGCAGAAGATCACCACTCCTTTTCAGCATATGTGGCTCTCGAAGCTGATGGGGTACACATTTGAGATTCAATACAAACAGGGGAAAGAAAATTTCGCTGCAGATGCCCTGTCCCGAGTCACCGGCTCCCAGCTTCTCCACATCACTCTATCCCAAGCTCACCAGGGGTTTTATGATTCCCTTAAACTCCTCTGGCAATCAGATCCTCATCTCATCAAGATTATATCTGATCTGCAAACCGACAGCTCCACTCATCTTGCTTACAGTTTTGTCAATGAAGAGCTACGCAGGAAAGGTAAACTTGTGGTGGGAAATGACTCGGATGTTAAATTGCATATACTGAGATGGCTGCAAGACTCAGCGGTTGGAGGACATTCAGGCAGAGACACTACCCTACACATAATTAAATTCTTGTTCTATTGGCCCAGAATGAATGTAGAGGTGCATAACTACATACGCAACTGTTCTACATGTCAGAAGAACAAATATGACTTGTCTGCAAAACCAGGATTACTCCAACCACTTCCTATCCCCAATGGAATATGGGAATCCATCAGCATGGACTTCATCGAAGGCCTTCCACCTTCTTCTGGTAAGCATTGTATCCTGGTTGTGATAGACATGCTAAGCAAGAACGCACACTTTTTAGCCCTGTCTCACCCTTACACTGCCATTGATGTTGCTCACGCCTATTTGGATAACATCTTCAAACTGCATGGTATGCCTAAGGACATTATCAGTGACATGGATCCCACCTTTCTCTGTGACGTATGGAAGGAGTTGTTCCGAGTGCACGGAGTCGATTTGAAGCACTCTACCGCCTACCATCCACAAACTGACGGTCAAACAGAGGTAACCAACAAAACTGTGGAAACTTATTTGCGTTGTATGACCGCTGATGCTCCTCATAGCTGGAGTAAATGGCTTCCCCTCGCTGAATGGTGGTACAACACTACATACCATTCGGCTATCCGAAGCACTCCTTTTGAGGTTGTCTATGGTCAGCCTCCCCCGATACATTTACCTTATCTCCCTGGTGAAATTTCTTCCGCAGTGGTTGACAGAAACCTACAGCAACGCGAAGAAATCATCAACATGCTGAAATTCCATCTCCTCCGTGCTCAGAACAGGATGAAGCAGGCAGCATATTCCCATATATCACAGCGGGAATTTCATATTGGGGATCATGTCTATTTGAAGTTACAACCTTACCGGCAGCACTCACTCAAGAACAGGAAGATACCTCACAAGTTATCTCCTCGGTTCTACGGCCCTTTTCGTGTCCTTGACAAAGTCGGTCCAGTGGCTTACAAACTCTCTTTACCTCCGAAGGCCATTATCCACAATGTGTTCCATGTAAGTCAACTCAAGCTCTGCCCTAAGCCCCCTACATCAGATCCAACACTGCCTCAATACTGGTCAGATATGGGTACATCTAAAGAACCTGAAGCTATTTTGGAGACAAAGATGGTTAAGCATCGTAATGCAGCTGTCACCAAAGTGTTGGTACAATGGAAAGGTTTTTCTCCAGATCAAGCAACATGGGAGTTTTATCAGGACTTCACAGCCAAATTCCCAAACTTCAATCCTTGAGGACAAGGATTCTCTCAAGCAGGGGGTATTGTTACAGGAATTCACCTTATCCTCTCTTGGTTTATCAATTATCAGCTAAATTAAACTTTATTAAACTTTCGGTTTAAGCGCTTGGTTTAGTAATTTTGTCTTTTATCTCAGGTCACGTGTTAGACCTTTTGAGAAATCACACTACTTGTAAGGCCGACGGCCATTTCTTCCAAAAAATAATCAAAAAACAATATTCCTTATTCTCTCTCTTTCTCTGAAATCACCATTGTCGTCTTCCACCTGAAATCAGGTTCTTCGAGGTGATTATTCTATCTTACAATCGCCTTCTAGACTTAGATTTCTCCTCTTTTCGGACTTTCGGTGAGTTCCTAGAGTGGGTTTTTATTCTATCCGACTAAATCTGTCTCAAAGAAGTTGTATGGACTATTGAGACTCAAAAGTAACAGAAAATCTCAGTCGTTCGATCTGGCTCGAGAGCTAGGGAACGGTTCGTGATTTAAAACTTCGTAAGTCATCTGACAGGTGGAGGTCTGTGATTGGTTGTGAGAGTCTAAACTAAATGCTTCCACGTTTTTTAACTGAAGCATGTACATAAGTTTACGATACATATGTTTTTATGGTTTGGTCTTTTGATTTTGAAAGAAACACATAATTTATTTTTGAACTTTTTTTCTTCCAAACAGCTTAATTTGTAGTTTGAAGGAATTTGTCTATGAAATGTAAATATATTTAGTAAAGTTATAGTTTTTAGCAATCATATTTCATCTTAAAACCAAAAAACAAAATATATTACAATTGGTCGATCATACCGGTTGTTACGTAAACCTTTTGATTATACTCATTTGTTTTTGTAAGTCATAAACTAGATTCTAAACTCAAGAGTTCGCGCGGAATAAATATTTTTGTAAATTATATTTTGTAATATATAAAATGTGAAATGAGGCATAAAAATTAATTTATGTGTTATTGATTCAAATATATTTAATTTGTAATTTTTAAGTTTATAATAGATTTAATAAAAAAAAATTGACAATAGGTTTAATATTTATTTAGTAACATGTTCAATTTATTTTTAAAAAAATAAAGGATATTTGGAAACAGATTCCAAAAATGTTTATGAATTAACAATATAAAAGAAGTTTTGTTGCTTTTTTTTTGGCATTATCTAAAAAATTATGCCATCACATCTCAGTATCTCACGTGAGCTAATTAATGATCACAGCCAGAACATATACGGTACCAATTGAATGAGAAGAAAAAAAACTCCTTATGTGGGCCTAATTGCGTAGAAGGCCCATTACATCTCCGTTATGTTCAATTTCATGTATTGGATCGTTAGAACTGCGCTTTTATATTTCTTCTGCTAAGATGGGCCGGGAGAAGCACAAAAAACTTTGGGAATCTTTTTTAGTCACAGCTTCGACGTCGTTATGAAAAAATGTGAAACTTGTGAATTGTATAATCTTCAAGAAAAAAAAAAAATATATATATATATAAGGAATAAAAAACGTAGATCTAAAAATAGTAATTTGTATTAGACGACTGAGAATCGATGTGTGAATTAATTCCTCTTTATACCTTTTCTATTAGTATATTGACTGATACAGTACCGACTAGTATTTAAATTATGAGACAGGTCCTTTTATTCCTTCGATTTCTTTGGCCTGAAGATAACAGCTTTCTATATTTAAAAAAAAAAGAAATAGTTGACTCAATGGATCCGTTCCGTTATGTTTTCTTAGTTATTTTGAATAAAGCGACCATGCGCAGATAAATCTAGATTTGTTATAGACTACGAGAATATCGCGTTTGATTTTGTCTTAGATATTTAAATGTGATTAAGAGTATTATTCAAATATAGTCAGTAATTAAATAATCAAAACAACACAAACCCAATGAAAAATCATGTTTGGTTGGCGGGCACTATAAAGTTGGCATCTACTTCCGCATTTCAAGCCAGCTACTAATCATCATGTGTTCATACATACCTTTATCCATATATATATATACTACTCTGACAAAAGTATACATACGCAGTATAATATTTAAAATTGGTAAATATCTATACATATCAATTTCTAACGGTTTTTGATAAATCTAGTATATTAAAACAGAGTGATTTTTAGTGTTCAAACAGGAAAAAATGCATATAAATTTATTCTTTTTCTGGATAACTTTTAAACTTTTAGATTTTTTGGATAACTATCCATATTTCCAAACAAAATAATTTTGTTCAATTAAAAATTTATTTTTTGGAGATAAATTTTAAATTAAAGGTTACATAAATCAAAATATTTTAGTTTGAACCGTATAATTTTGTTAAATTAAATTAAAGGTTACTAAATTATACATATTAAATTCAAACGATTATTATACATATTAAAATAATTCTCTAAAAAGATTACAATCCTCATATTATCGATTACATGAGAAATCAATTTTTTGTCAAACTGTGAAATCTTCCCGAGCATGTGCTCCTATGCTTTCCTTTCATGCCTCCGTTGAATGTATTGTTATGGAAGCGTTTATCAAAAGATTATCCAGTTCTATTGTCTCTAGCAAATCAAAGTTCATGCACTCATCAAGTTTGTAACAAGACTTTACCACACCATTTTGTAACATCGAGAATTAATATTATAGAAGTCTTTAGTTTTTAACTTTTGATGTAACATCGAGAATTAACATGTAACAAGAGCTATATGAATCTATTCAGGTGGTTAAAAAACGACCCACAAGCATCATTAAATCAAAACGATCAATGTCTAAATTAACCAGAATAAATTATTTTGGACCAACTTACAATTTACGGTTAACCATATACAATTTACAGTTTCTTTTAAGCATCTACAAGATCTAGCAACAAAATCTTATTAAATTGTTATACAATTACAAAGAAATCTTACCAAATCTCTATGAAAATATTTGAGATTAATATGCTTCAGAATATTCATGCAACCACTGCATGCGTACAAAGTTAAAATCTTGAACGATTCCATTTTGTTTATCAAATTTTGTTTTTTTGTTTTCTTCTTATTTAGTTTTTAAAAAAAATTATTATTATTATAATAAAGAAATAAATAAAATAATATTATTTGGGGGAATTAGGTTTTTGGACAGATATACGGGTCAGGTTTTAGGAAATCAGATTTTTTGTTCGGTTTAGTTTTGTGGTTTGGTGATTTGGTATCTGGTTTAGATCAAAAGCCATTAAAACTGACATTTGTGGGTATATACGTTTAGAACTTTTTTCGAGGATATAGGTCTTTAATTTTTTTTTAGTGGGGATTTGAAACAGGGTCATTGTTTGGGAGACATCTAGAAAGATGCGATATTTCTCGTGGGGAAATAGATAGTCTTCCCATACTATTTTATTTGAAATAAAAAAGATAATTCACATATAGAAAAT
>PKMM01033390.1:1189595-1272056 GCA_002933915.1 Eutrema heterophyllum
TATATATATATTTCCGTGCGGACGAACGGGTTTAGAATCTAGTATTTTAAATAATAAAATATTCCTTTTTAGCAAGTTGGCGAAAAATGTTTATCAAGAAAAAGTTGACGAAATATATATGTAGCTTCAACAATTTTATCAGCTTTTCGAATTTAAAAATGTTATAGAACAAAAATATTCGTGATGTCCATCGTTTACCTAATTAAACTGTAAAATTTCTCTGAAAATGTAGTCCTTAAAATGAAATTTATGCGACATTATTGTAAGTAATACGACACTTGAAATGAATTATATGCAAACTTACTATTAGCATAACAGAAGAAAAGGAGAAACGAAAAAGATGAAGCTTAAGAAAGTTTATTATTCTCCTTAATCTGTTTGTTACAATCAATTTCTCTTATATAGTGAGGATAAGGTTCCAGTTTAGTATAACTAGATAATCCGATTTACACAATAACAATTCATACTCTAATATTCCCCTCAAGATGGAATGGACTTTCATCTTAGACTTAAAAGAACATCATAAGAAGTCGTAAGATTTCATCAGCATTCACCATCAAACTATACGCAGATTTTTTTGACCTTCTACGAACCACATCATGCTGCTTAGATTTCCAAGAAACCAGATAATCTCTTAAGAAAATACCATCGTCTGAAACATATCTAGGATCAGTCTAGAGATACTGCAGAACTCTTTGAGAAGTTAATATATGTGTCGTACGAAGTTCAAACATATATTAGCTCAGCTTATCGATTGACCATATCTCCCCATGACTTGTAACACATGTGGATGAAGCATGTCTTTGATGACAAACCATCCAACTTGAAGAAAGAAACTCCTCCTTGTGCAACGGTGACAACATCATAACTATCCAACCATTTCTAGCAAAAATACAATCATCTTCTGAATCAAAGTAGCCAACCTTGGACAGATCTCCCTCTGTCTTGAAACACAACCTTGTGAACCAATTCCCCTTTTTCAAACATGAAAACAAAACGACTTCCATAACAGCAATCAATCCCATTTGTCTCATATGTGCTGTAGAACAAGAGTGGAACTGAAAAAATCTTTCAATTAATGAAGACATCCATTCCACTCGTCTCATATGTGTTTCAACACAAGAGTGGAACTGAAGTAATATCTCAGCAACAAAGGTGAACAATTGATAACACTGGTTTTTGACCATTTTTATGGATCATTTTCATATTCTTTTGCAAGTGTTTTGACTCCGTTTTCAAAGGTTTTCAGTGATTTTCATGTTTTCGAGTTTTAAAGACATTTCAGGTAACTTGGAATAAAAGAGTGCATTTCGGAGCAAAAATACGTTTTTGGATAAACTTGGACCCTCAGGAAGACTTGCAGCTAATGGAGACCTTTTCACCGTCGGATCATCCCCAAATTTGGACACAACAAAGTAGAGACAACCAGCTTTCAAATGCAATTGGATTGGAGACGATCTAGTGGTTGGATCCTTAAATATATCCGAAGCATTGAAGGCAAATGAAGCTGCCCCAAAGAAGAAGTTCACCGCGACTGGAGGAGTCCTAGCCGCGGCCAAGCACCATTACGCCGCCCCAGAAGGCCTGCACCCGCGGCCAAGACCTAGCGCGACCAAATCAACTTGTTTCTTCACCCGAGGCCAAAACCGTCATTTCTCATCAAACCCTAAATGAAGATTACGCTTATAAATACTTGTTTTAGGTCTTTTAGACAGACACACACAACTTTTATCACGCTTGAAGGCAGAAGCGAAGCCCTTGCGACTTTTGCACTTGTTTTCTTTTGGTTTGGAGCAAATGATTCTCGATTCGTGTTCTTCGATAGAGAAACTTTCTTTATCCCTTTTTACATACTGTTTTCTATTGAAATTATTGAATATGTTTATCTCAGCTATGGCTGAGTAATCTCTTTGTTGGGTATAGGAGTTTGAAGGGGCTCTCATGGTTTGTTTTGATTAAGTTTTTAGACTATGATACTATTAGGGTTCTTCGTTATATCCTTTCGTTTAATGCATGCTTACTTGATTGATCTCCTTGCAACTGATATTATGTGTTTTAGATCTACGAAAGTACTGAATCTAATCGCTTGACCTAGGGTAGACGAGCAAAACAGTCACAAGATTTCGAAAGTATACTTGTGGAGGAGTTGTGAGCGTAAACGACCTTTGAGTATAATCACTAATCTTTTGCGCGGGCGGAGTCGAAAGCTACCGTTCGAGTACTAAGGTTGTAGGTTTTTTGGTCATACGAGAGTAGACTACACATAGTATCCGTGTTCCAAGTTCAAGAACCCAAAGACGATAAAAAATTGCTTTAGAAATCCTAGCAAATTCTTAGGAAAAATCGGTCATGAACCCTAGAGAATACTCGATTGCCCAACGCTTCGTTTATTAATTTACAACCTCGAAATAATTATCCGTTTAGCTACTGTTCACTTAGATTAGTTTAATTTTCATTGCTTAGTTTAGTTTAATTTTCTAGCTACGACCGTGACAAACCCATAAAAATAGTTTCCGTCTAGACATAAGTTAGAACTCGTTAGAAATTAGACAACGTCGCCCCGTGGATTCGATCCCTAAATACTACTGCATGTGCTGTACACTTGCGGCCTAGTTAAAAAGGGTAAAACCCGCATGCCGGTAGTAATCTCGGTGTGTCAAAGTTTTTGGCGTCGTTGCCACCGGGGATAGTATTGCTTGTTTGATTTCGTATTCTAATTTTTGCTATATACACTTTTGATTTTCAAGCTCTTATTTGCTCTTTTAACATTCTCATTTATCTTTGTCTTTTTTTCTAAGGTGCATGAACACTAGGAGAACTTCTAGAGAAATCGTACCGCAACTAGACGATATCGACAGACACGAGAGAGAACTCCGAAGACTCAAAAGAACTTTAAGGATGGCCAATAACGACAGTCCGGAAAATCAACCAAACCAAGATCAATTTGATCACGAGAATGACAGTGATGTTACGGATCACGAAGAAGATCAAGAGGCTGTCCATGGTGCTAATGACCAGCCACATCTCGATCCCGAAGAAAACCAAAACCAAAACCGAAATGCTGAAAATCCGAGGCGACAACTTCCCGTCGATCGTGATGTACCGAGGAACGATGCTCAAATGATTCCACCGATTCCTCCTAATGGCGAGAACGCCAACCGTCCTATTCAACACGCTGATCCTCCGAGGAGACAAGCGCGTAACCGCATCATTGCTGATTTTGATGCACAATATCAACACTTCCAAAATCGAGCTGCCATACAACTTCTTGTACCGAACGGAAATTTTTTTGAGACCAAACCTCAAATCATTGCTTTGATAAAGCAAAATCAGTTTCATGGAGTTGCAACCAAGCATCTGATGGAGCACATCGAGTTGTTCAAAGAGATATGCGGAACGACGAGAACGAACCAAGTTCCCGCCGATTACTTAAAGTGTAAGCTTTTTCTTTTTTCTTTAGCCGATAAAGCTCACCGTTGGTTGAAATCTTTGCCCGCAGGATCTATCACTAATTGGGAAGAGTGCAAAACCGCCTTCCTAAATAATTTCTACACCAAGTTGAGATCCAACTCGTTGAGAAACAAAATTCAAAGTTTTCATCAACAACCGCTAGAGTCTTTCCATGAAGCGTGGGAACGTTTCAAGGAGTACGAGAGAGATTGTCCTCATCACGGTTTCTCCGGTCTGAATTTGCTCAACACTTTCTACCGAGGATTACTACCAAAATATCAACTGTCTCTCGACACGGCCAGCAATGGAGACTTCTCCATGAAGACCACTAACCAAGGAAGAGTTCTCATCGAAAATCTTGATATGTCTAACAGCAACAATTCTCCCGACTACGATAGATCGACTAGATCGAATGTGTCGGAATCCAAGGAGATAGCCGAGCTAAAGAACATGATGAACTGACTTCTCAACAACCAAAATCGCCAAGTGCATGCTTGTGAAGCTACTATTGGAGGCGAAGACGATGCTTATTACGAACCTGACAACAACGGTTCGTATTCTCAAGAAGAAGAAGTTAACTATATGGGAGCACAAAATTCCTATCAAAGCCGCTTCAACAATGGATTCAACAACAACTTCCGTAACGCCAATTTCAACAATCTCTCATACCGAAATCAGAACGTGGAAAACCCCCAAGATCAGCCTTATCTTCAACAATCGAAGCCTTTTCAAAACCGGTTCCAAAACGGGAACTATGGAGGAAATGGGAACTTCCAACCGAGACCGCCTTTCAACGCTCAAGCCGCTCCTTACAACAACTTGAATATGCAGTAACAAGGTATCTCTAACTCTCAACTTGTTGCCCAAATACCGAAGCTCGAGCAATCAATTCAACTTCTCGCTCAAAGCAACGAGAAGACGGCGAAGGATTTCAACGTAAGAGTAGAATGTATGTACAACGACTTGAATAGGAAATTTGAATCTCTTTCAACCCATGTCAAGAAGTTGGATATGCAAATCTTTCAAACCGCGGATTCCACTAAGAGACCGAACAGAATTTTACCTAGAAGATAACCCGAAGAGATTTTGCAACGTGATTTCCACCGTACCCGAGAAGGAAGTCGATGCTAAGATGAAGCCTAGAGAAGTTCCAAAATTTGTCCCACTCTATGGACGAGTCATTACTGAATCCAAGATGATCCAAAAACCACCATTTGAGGTACCAAAACTAATCCCGCTTCAAAGGCTTAGAAATGCCGATGATCTGGGACGTTTTTCTTTTTCTTGTTGGATTTCGGTAATTTATTTTGCAGATTGTTTGTGTGACTCCAGAGCCAACGTCAACATCATGTCTAAGACATTTGCCGAGAAGCTCGGTATAATGACTCTCACGCCATCTACCGTGAGCGTAATTTTTGGGGACTCATCACAAAAGAAACCCGAAGGAACGATCTATGATCTTCAAATACTCATTGGAAGCAAGATTGTACCCGCTGATTTTCAAGTTCTCGAAATGGAACGAGACAAGGATAGACCGTTGATTTTTGGTCGACCTTTCTTAGATACCGTTGGCGCCATCCTTGATCACGCCAACCGTCAAGCTGTTTTCTTGAATGTGGATCGAAGGAAGCTTTATCCAACTGTCGCGGACAAAATTCCAAACCCGAGGGACGAACATGAGAAGAAAAAGTTGATTTTCCCTAAAGAAAAGGAGAAATATGAGTCAACTAAGACAGAACCTGATGCGTTCGGATTGTTCTCCGAGAATCTAAGGTTTAAATTTATAAATCAAAGAAGGTCTGCAAGGGCACATGTGCGATTGTAGTACTTTAGGTATCAATCACAAGGAGAGAAGCTGTTTTATGAGAACTTAGACAAAGTGTAGTAAATAAACCTAGAACGAATATAAGTTTTTATAGGGTTTTTTGTCACAAGAATTGTAAAGAACGAAAAACGGAAAATTTCTACTAATCCTAAACTAAGAAAATTGATGGCTATCCTAAACTAAGAGAAGCTAATTGCCAAAATAATACTAAGAAAACAGTTTGTAACTATGCTAAAACGTTGCTGGGTCGAGAGGGATATCTCGAGGTAAGCTCGATTCAATCACACGGCCCCTAGCTCTTTTAGTAACCGGTGTTTCTAGATTTCAACTCCACAAACTGAACAGAAATAATGGCGTAGTCTACTTTCGTACAACCTACGCACCAACGATCTATACACTCGACCAGTAGCTTTCGTCTATGGCCGCGCGGAAGATCGTGATGAGCCTACTGGTTCATATGTTCATGGCACTCTGTAAGTATACTTTCGAAATCTTACGACGTGCACGCTCTTATGGATGAACTTTTCGGATGTTTAGATTCAGCACTCTCGTGGTTCTAAACACCTAGAATCAGCCTCTAGTTCATGACGCTAGATTTATGCATTAACAACGATCCATAAGAAAGAGCTCTTATTGGATATGTGTTTCAACACAAGAGTGCAACTGAAGTAATATCTCAGCAACAAAGGTGAACAATTGATAACACCGGTTTTGACCATATTTATGGATCACTTTCATATTCTTTTTCAGGTGTTTTAACTCCGTTTTCAAAGGTTTTCTAGTGATTTTCATGTTTTAGAGCTTTGAAAGATATTTCAGGTAACTTGGAATAAAAAAGTGCATTTCGGAGCAAAAGTACGTTTTTGGATAAACTTGGACCGTCAAGAAGTCTTGCAGCTAATGGAGACCTTTTCACCGTCCGATCATCCCCAAATTTGGACACAACAAAGTATAGACAACCAGATTTCAAATGCAATTGGATTAAAGACGATCCAATGGTTGGATCCCTAAATATACCCGAAGCACTAAAGGCAAATGAAGCTACCCCGAAAAAGAAGTTCACCGCGCCTGGAGGAGTCCCAGCCACGGCCAAGCACCATTCTGCCGCCCCTGGAGGAATCCCAGCCGTGGCCAGTAGGCGTTTTGCCACCCCCAGAAGGCCCGCACCCGCAGCCAAGACCCAGCGCGACCAAATCAACTTGTTTCTTCACCCGAGGCCAAAACCGTCATTCCTCATCAAACCCTAAACGAAGATTACGCTTATAAATACTTGTTTTAGGTCTTTTAGACAGAGACAAACAACGTTTATCACACTTGAAGGCAGAAGCGAAGCCCTTGCGACTTTTGCACTTGTTTTCTTTTGGTTTGGAGCAAAGGATTCTCGATTCGTGTTCTTCGATAGAGAAGCTTTCTTCATCCCTTTTTACATACTGTTTTCTATTGAATTTATTGAATATGTTTATCTCAGCTATGGCTGAGTAATCTATTTGTTGGGTATAGGGGTTTGAAGGGGCTCTCATGGTTTGATTTTTGATTAATTTTTTAAACTAGGATACCATTAGGGTTCTTCGTTCTATCCTTTCGTTTAATGCATGCTTGCTTGATTGATCTCCTTGTAACTGATATTAGGTGTTTTAGAGCTACGAAAGTACTGAATCTAATCGCTTGACCTAGGGTAGACGAGCAAAACCGTCACAAGATTTCGAAAGTATACTTGTGGAGGAGTTGTGAGCGTAAATGACCTTTGAGTATAATCACTAATCTTTTGCGCGGGCGGAGTCGAAAGCTACCGTTCGAGTACTAAGGTTGTAGATGTGTAGGTCATACGAGAGTAGACTACACATAGTATCCGTGTTCCAAGTTCAAAAACCCAAAGACGACAAAAAAAAACGCTTTAGAAATCCTAGCAAATTCTTAGTAAAAATCGGCCATGAACCCTAGAGAATAACCGATTGCCCAACGCTTCGTTTATTAATTTACAACCTCGAAATAATTATCCGCTTAGCTACTGTTCACTTAGATTAGTTTAATTTTCATTGCTTAGTTTAGTTTAATTTTCTAGCTACGACTGTGACAAACCCATAAAAATAGTTTCCGTCTAGACATAAGTTAGAACTCGTTAGAAATTAGACAACATCGCCCCGTGGATTCGATCCCTAAATACTACTGCGTGTGCTGTACACTTGCGGCCTAGTTAAAAAGGGTAAAACCCGCACGCCGAGTAATCCCGGTGTGTCAACAATGCCTCACAACAACAAGCTTCAGTCTTGACAAAGAGGGTTAAATGCTGAACTAGAGCAGCAATTGACCTTTGAAAATCATTCAAGACACTAGGCTGAACCAGAATTTGATCAGCACTCAACACACCAGGTTGAGCCAGACTATGATCAGTTCTCAGCACACAAGGCTGAACGAAACTTTGCTAAAAACGCACCACACCAGGCAGAACCAAAATTTGATCAACAATTGGAGTGGCATGAAAATCATTGAATGAACCAGAAGATTCCAATTGCAGGAAACCACATCAATCAGCTTCACAGAGGTTTAAGCAGCATGTATGAACATCATACTTAAGATTCTCCCCCTTTCTAAAAGGAATCTGATGCCTAAAGTTACCTTAGGAATATGTACATAGTTCTTGAACAACACCACAACATACAATAGATGAATCAACAAAGAATCTGAATCTTGTGAACTTGCAGAGGTCATGAACGAGAATCAAGCAATCCTTGTTGCATTCTCTTAAAACCAACTGCATATATGTTCTGAATGTGAAAACAGATTGTTCTAGCAACATTACTAACCATCCGTCATCAATTATGTATCCTAGATTCTGTTGAAAGCGTTCTAACCAAATTTCCATCTCCCTAGTAACACATCTACATTCCGAAAATCTCCATATCGCAACAGCATCGTCAACGGAGAGATATCCATAAGCTATATGCTTAGAGAGAAAGCTTAGAAACCACATACATACCACAATAGATTGTAGATCTGGTGGTCGTGGAAGAGATCCGTATAGAAACTCCAAATCTACCATCAATTTCAACCATGGATTTTCTCCAAATAGATTGGCATCGACAACAATCTCTCTTGGTGAAGCAATACGCTCAAAAAGGCCAAGAAACAACGAATAGAAATCCATCACAGAAGAAATCACAGATCAAGCGCAACAATATCAATGCACCGTGATAAATCGAAGCATCACTTGGATCGGAGAATACCTTCACGAGTGGAAGATTTCTGAGCATATCGGCGGAGCAATCGTGAGCAAAATTCCAGACACAATCAACCTCGATCCGGCGGAATAACCGAAGAGCAAGATGAACCGAGTTCAATCCGGTGGAATAACCGAAGAGCAAGATAAAATCGAAGATCGACGAGATGCAACAGACAAATGCCGAAGAACTCAGGTCAGGAATCAGTTGAGCTTGGGCTCAACGCTCTGAAACCATATTAGCTTTAGAGAAGATGAAGGAGAAACGAAGAAAATGAAGCTCAAAAAAAATTATTATTCTCTTTAATCTATTTGTTACAATCAACCTCTCTTATATAGTGAAGATAAGGTTTGGGGAAAAAAAAAAAATATATATATATATATAGTGAGGATAAGGTCCCGGTTTAGTATAACTAAATAATCGGATTTACACAATAACAATTCATACTCTAATACTTACGTCAATTGTGTATACCACTTACCATGAAACGATTGGAAGATTATTTTTTCCAGCTAGATTGAAGATTAATTAGAGGATTAGGTGGATGAACCGTGAAGGTACGGTTTAATTATTATAATTATAGTATTTATTAAAGATTGGGGAAAATAATTGTCGAGTGGAATGTGACATTGCGGTAAACCTGGTAATAAACTAATAATTAACGAGAATTCAAGGAAACCATGCCGTCGTCTCCGAATCTTAGTGGGTGTTTGCTTTATGAGATTTAATTTCTATTAATTACAAATGATGTTGATTAATCAATATGACCACATTTTACAGATCTACACATACTACTTTACAACTATTAACTTAACTACAATTAATGTTACCACTTACAAACGGCTTTTAGTTGGAGCAGGTTAACTTTTATCTCTGTTTGAACTTCTTATATATACCATTAAAACACGAGAACATTTTGTGTCTAAAACATGTATTAGTATAGATATTTATATAATTTATCTGAATTAATTAAATATGTTGTCAAACACCAATATTTTGTAGAAAAAATTAGAAAATAGAAAATTTTGGGAAAATATTAAATCATAAAATATCAAACGAGATTTTTTAAATTCCTTTAGATTTTTTTATTTTAACTTAAATCATAATAATATCAAATCATGCTATGTTTTCGAGATTTTAAGTTGGAAATAACAAATTTTGTGCATTTTTTATAAAAAAAATTGATAATATAATCTTTCATGTGATAATTGACATAAAATATAACATAATAGATGTTATAAATATGTCACATTTGGTACACGCTGTTATACAACTAAAAACAATTTTAAGAATATAGATTCTATGTGTATATGCTAATAATTGCTCCGCACACAGCGCGGATTAGAATCTAAATTTCACATAGCAGAAATTAGATTATGGTATAAATATCAAAACACATATTGCACAACAAATCAACAAAATATTATTTTTTCACTATAAACCTAAAAATTACAAATTTAACATATTTGAATTAATAACACTTAAATTAGATTTTATTTCTCATTTCACATTTTGTATGCTTCAAAATTTAGTCTACAAAAAACTTTACTTCCGCGTCGCGCATGTGAGAATCTAATTTGAAATTATTACCAATTATCCATTCGGATTCAAAATATTTTTCATTTTAGGAGTTTTTTTATATATTGTCTTGAAAAGAATGTTGTTTAGAACTTTAATTCGTGTAAAAAGTTTCAAAACAATAATACTTATATTAAAATACGTTGTTGGTCGAGGATCTTCTTCGTTGTACTCGTTTTACGGTAGACGACTGTTACGATTCCAAAGAAGACTCTGGTTCGGGATAGGGTTTTTAACATATCAAATCGGGAGGAAAACAAAATCAAATTTCTTCAAAATGACTTTGATACGGAAGTTTTGATATCAAAATGTCGATTTTTCAGAACTATTACCGAAAGCATCGGGTTTTCTCATGCGGTGTGCGAATTGGAGGTTCAGCCAAGAGATGCTACCCAAACACACAAATTGCATCAGAACAAGATCGAAGATGGAGAAGAGAAATAATGGATCTAATGATTCGTTAGCGAGTAAGGCTTATCCACGGAGAACATCGTCAAATTCATTTATTCTCATATATCTTTCTCGGTATATAACGCATATTATTGGATATGTAGTAATTTGCTTGATGGAATTTTTGTTTACCGACTTTGTAACCTTTATTTTATATCAATGAAATTATTTAGACGTAGAAAAAAAAAAGACGTAGTAAATAATTTACGTTAAAGATGCAAAACATTGCTAAGTTCACGCACGGGCACAAAAGTCAAAAAGCTGAGGAGCTCTATTAGTATATTACTATATTAGTTTCCCCAAAATGCGATGCTTTGGGATTTGATCATCATGACTCTTCGTGGATAATGATCCCGATCATATTTATTTATTTTATCACCCATTATATGAACTAAAATATCTTATAATAATAAATTTGATGTCTTAAACTTAGTAATTAACATAATTGTGATACGTATTAACTAGTTGATCAAATTTCGACACATATAAAAAAAATTGTTTTAATAAAAATAAATAATAAAAATGAAAAAGAAAAAGAAAAAAACCTCATGTCCTAGATCAGACTATATACAGGTTATATGTTCCATCTCAAATATCACTTGATTCTGCAATTTTTAGGCTTTGCTCTTAATATTTTTTAGTTGAAATTAAACCAAATGCGTTTAACCACTAAATTAAGATAACTTTTTGTGATAATTGTAAATTATAAAATGAACAAGCTGAAAATTTCGAGAAAAGTAATTATATTCTTATACATTGTTATGTTCTGGTTATATCATCATGTATTCTTAATAAATATGTCAATTATTTAATTTTCAGATCCGGATATAAACACCGAACATTCAATTATATTACCATATTTTTCTTTTGTTTTGTCGGATCCCACTAGTACCGTTTAGAACCTCTGTAAAAGGAAACCAAATTTCAAATTATAGTTTTTCCAATGGTTCGGCATATTGGAAAAAACTTCCAATTATAGTTTTTTTCTAAGTATAATCTATTTAGTATCTCTCGTTGTTATCCATCTTATCAATACTATATGTTAGGGATGTCGATTAGGACCCAAAACCCAAGATTTAAATATATAAGTCCAAAAAATTCGGACCAAATCCAATCGGACTAGTGGATTTTTCGGGTTTAGCCCGGTCGGGTTCGAATCGGTCCGAAAAGCACGAAAATAAATATTTTGATTGGGTTAGAATTTTATTTAATAATTTAACTTTTTAAAACATGAAATATTTTTTATATATTTTTCATTGATCGAAAACCCTATAAATCTCATAGTCTACATTTAGTATTGGTGCACATGTTTTGAACAAATATAGAAATTGTTTTCTATCTAGACAAGTTGACGGATTGATTTGTACACGCACTTGATTGGATGGGTTTACGTTTCGTGATTCAAGTAACATTATCATTCATTCTATTTACTTCATATTTTTAAAATTATTATCTATAGATTTTCAGTGATATTTCTATACGATTTACGCGTGTTCAAAAAACCCGAAAAATCCAAAAACCTATAGCCTTGTTCGGGCCGGGCTTTAGAATATAGGCCCAATTTTTTTCGGACCAGACCATGCTCAAAATATAAGGATTTTTCGGGTTTTGGGCCGGGCCAGCCCGTTGACATCCCTACAGTATATATAAATACATATGGTATATATTTGGTATGTAATTTAAAAGAAAAAGTAATAAAATTGTTGCTAGCAATGAAAACAGTGAAATATTACCACAACCATTTTTACTTCTTATAATTAATACTTCCAAGTACCAAGTAGAACCTACGTGAATGGAAATTACATCTTCAGTTATATTTTGGATCGATGGTTCCATATACATCTCAATATTACATAGATATCTGGTCCGTGACTAAAAACAAGTAATGAATTTGGATAGTACTGAATTTGGATAGTACAAATATATAATATTTTAAGCTGTAAGTACTCAACAAAAATAAAAGTAAAGATGAATAAATTACACAAACACTTATACAAATAGAAGAAATGATGAATACAGATCTCATTGATTACACACAAAGCCCTCGTATTCACTTATTCTTCTACCCTCATATCCATCACCATTCCTCATGAACAAAGACCCTTTTGATACTAAAAATATATAAATTACCATCAAACTCAATTATGAAATATATATTTTTAAAAAACCCGAAAAGATGGAATAAATAGACAATCTGTAAACTAAGTTCTGACAACTTTAACTAAAGTACCCCATGTGAGAAAAAACAAAAGATCATCAAAGCAAATTTATAATAAAATAAGGAGGTAAAAAAGTGAAAAAGAGAAGAAAAGCTAATAAGTTCATGATCTCTTCTTATAACCTTTTTTTTTTCACCACGAAGATCCTCCTGTGTTACTGAACATCCCACTCCAATATGTATTATTACCATGGCTCTTCTCTTGGGTTGTGCTTGAAAGCTCTTTCATGTCCGAAAAAGGGAACAAAACCCTACTTGCTCCATTCATGTCATCAGCATGATGATTATCTGCAGCACTTTGGTTACTGTTGATGGTGCTATGTCCAATCCCTTGATGATCGATAGAGAACGAAAGGTTATTGCTACTCTGTTTGTAATCAGCCATTGTTGGAAACCCTAAAGACGAGTAAAGGACTGAGTTTGAATCCATCATTTGACCAGGCAAGAACGTGTTCATGCCTCTTGAAGAGACTCCATTGGATCTTAGAAGCTCGAGCGCTGAGACCGGAGATGATGAAGCATATATTGAGGATGAAGTATTGTTGTTCTCGATCTTGGGCATATGAAGAAACTGAGACATACCATTATGATGATGATGATGATCTTGCATGACCGGGAAAGACAACAAGTTGAGATCTTTTGACGACTTATTAGGGATTTGGCTTGAGAAAAGAATCGGTGGGTTTAGATCTGGAAGCTTGGGATTGGAAGGTGAAGCCAAAAGTGTTGAGGATCTCTTATTCTTTCTTGAGCTGCCTCCGACAGGGACGTTACGAAGAGAGCCACCTTCGGTCCAATACCTTCGACAACCTTTGCAGAAGTATCTTGGTTGCGTGAGACTGTAGTTGTTGTAATAACAGAACTTCGTGTTCGTTGAGTTACATCTTGGACAGTTTACCTTCTCTTGTGGCCTCGCCTTTCTACTTTCCATCGTAGTAGCCGTATTATTGTTATTTCCGGCGCCGGATCCGCCGTTGGATGCGGTGGCGTTTGGCCTTGTTGTGGTGGCGATGAATGTTTGTTGTTGTTGCTGCGATGTGTTGTTGTTGGTGTTTGAAATCATTTGCTCCATTGGTTTTACGTTTATCATTTCTTGAAACCCCTATAATAATTAAGATAAGGTTTAATTAATCACTGACCATGTCAAAGAGAATAATTACAAATTGCAAAACCGAATCTTGAAACTCGCCAAGATTAGGGTTTGATAAGATGAATTAAAATTGAAGTAATAAATAAGCTCAGCGTACTGAAAGAAAAGAAAAACTAGGGTTTTTTTGTGGCAGAATCGTCGGTGCTTTGAAAGAAAATTAATTCGAGAAAGGAGAGTAAAACACAACTTAGAAAACGAATTGGTAAGACCCCAAGAACAAAAGGTAAATAACAAATCAGACCTTTTTCATCCATGAGTTATCAAAATCTATAATTAATGACACAAAAAGTCTTATAGAGAACAAAAGTTTCTTTCACTCCATTCGAGAATTTCGAAACGGATAATTCCCATGAAGAATATTCAAATATAAAAACATATCCAAATAAAAACCCATACATATATATGTCTACGACATATATATCTCTACAAGACTATACATATAACCACAAGAAGCGTCAGAAGAAAACTTTGTTTCATATACATACATACATGTACATGTATATATATGTATGTGAGAATGGGGATATAGAGAGAGAGGGAAAGAGTTAAAGAAGAAGAAACAAACAGATATAGGAAAGAGAGATCTTTCTAACGTACCTGCGTCCATTTCGTAGCATCCATGAACTTTGACAAATAGAAAGGCGGAGAGAGAGAGTGAGAGAAAGAGAGAGAGGGTAAAGAGCAAAGAGAGAATGTTTTGGAGATAGTTTTTTTTTTTTGGACTTTTGCTTTTTTGGGACGATATGGCTCTATGCGTTAGCTTTCACTTTATGGATGATGAAAGAACGCAGCCAAGAGGAAGAAGAAGAAGAGAAGAAACCTGCAAAAACAAAATATAAAATTGTATATCAAAAAGCAAAAGGAGGGTTTGTTGCTTTTGACTAGCGATAATAATGTCTCATGGCCTCCGTCTCTAGTAATTTTCTGGACCCTCTTTTATATATTGTTAAAGAAAACAAAATATGGCTAAAAACTTGTTCTATTTATTTAATTGGTTGGCTCAATAAAATTCGTGATTATATATTTAGTATGGAGTTCAAATAGAGGTAAATACGTTAGCACTCATGTCAAAAGAAAGAAAAAAAAAAACACACTAGCTTTCTACATATCGTGGTTTAAATTATTTTTCAGCAAATTCGAGTTGAATCACTTGTCAAAGCTTCATATATTGCGAGTGAATTGTCTATGAAAAATATAAAGTTCTGTTTGTTGTGGATGGATTGAAGGTTGCAATATTATATATATATATATATATATATATATATCTTAATTTCCAATTCACTATATCGATGGAAAAAATAATAATGGGCTATATAGTATCTTTATATTTATGTTGATTACTCTTATTTCATATCGTAATAATACAAAGCGTGAGTGGAATTGTGAGTTGTAAACTATTCCCGCCCACCCATTTTGTGATTTTATATTATTTTTTGTTGCTTACGATCCGTCAATTACCTTGTCAATTTCAAAATTCTTATTTTAGAAAGAAAAAAAAAAATCTTATAGCATGACTACATGTATAGATATCATAATTACTTTATATGTAATCTATTATTATGTGTAGATTAGGTTACGAAATTCGGTGGCGAACTTGAAATCCTAATTACATGATTAATTTATAATAAAGTTGTGACTAAACATGGTCGTTAAAATGGTTTTTCGTTTCTAGCTTTTTTATAAAGTACTATATATATGTTGACTGTATTTAGAGAATATGGATTATTCTTCGGACGTAATAATACTTTATTTTATTTTATTATATTATTTCGACGAAGAAAGGGGACACCAAAATTTTTACCCTTTTAAACTTACCCTTATTTCAATTGTGATCTGCTTTTCGTAAAAGGACCATTATATATTACGCCACACATTTTTTTGATAATGTATATTACACCACACATGGATATATAGTTATTATGACTTTATTCTTAAATCAGTAAAGCTATAACAAATGTCGCGTTAATCAATATAAAAGTTTGTAAAAAGTTCGTAAACTGAAAACCGAGGCCAATAATAAGAAACCAAAGAAACTTTTCAAACAAACAAATAGTGCACGAGATATAATGTTATATATCTAGCTTTTAATTGGGTTTACGAATAATCATTCTAAAAATATTAAAACACGTGTTTATAAAACGTAACTATCTAACGTGCGATTTCCTTTACTAAAATGGTTAAAATCCCAGATTTTTGTAGTTAAATGATCGTTACGGAATTAATTAAACCATAATAGTTACAGTTACTTGTGCAGCAGGGCATCACAATTTAATCGTTTTCGTATTGATACAACAAATAATTAGAGAAAATAAATCTAAAATTAATTATAGAAAACTGTGAGCAAAATTGTGGTTATGTTGTTTAATTGAAAACAAATTGGTTAAATGTGCATATATATATATATTCAGAAGATGGAGGGTTGGAAAAGAATTAGAAAAGGACCGACAGGAAGCGACAAAAGGAAAGTGGTAGGCCCCAGTTTTGGGGCGTGATTGAAATATTTAGCTTTTCTCAAATCTAAGGACTGTTTTTTTTTAATTAAAATAATTTATTTTTCCTGACGTTAACACCTGTCTTTCCTAGCCAAACACCCTCTCCCACAACAATAATCTCTTTCCATCTCTCGTGTCATTTTGTGCTGCTAGCTTCACCTTGCCTGCCGTTTTTCTCCACACTTAAACGACCTACCACGGCACGTCCACGTGATCTACTACTTGTTCAGCCACTAGAAGCTTTCGATGTTTTATTCTCTGCCCCGTCATAGTGTTCGGCCCATCAATTTTGTTGGGCTTAATAACATTTTTTTTTTTATTACGTTGGTATATTTTCATTTTTTAGTTTGGCCAGTATTTTCATATTTTGCTGTTTTGACTCGTCCACTATTTTTGGAATTAAGAATGAATGACTTAAAAATTCAGATGTGTATATGGATTTAAAAAAAAAAAAAAAATTAGCCACTGAATTTCGAAACTTTTGTAAAAATAATAATAATTGATTGGACCATTTTGATGTAATGGTGATCGCATTATTTGTTCATTCAAGCTTAATGAATTCACAAATATCTTGAATGAGTCAATGGACAAGTATCATTCTCGATTTCAGGCAGAGCCAACATTGAGATTTAAAAGCTTATAAGCAAGAAAAAAATATTGTTTGTGCACTAATTTTGAACATTGAATATTGCTTTCTTGATCTGTTTCGCGAAATGGCATTGGGTATATGGCAGTTTTCATAATCATATAAAACTTCAATGTTGGCTGAGGAATAATTTTGTTTGCCAAAACCCTCGAAGAAACCAAAAACCAACATCCAATAAGCAGAATGAATGAAAAGAATAAAGAAGAAAATGTAAGTTTGGAAAACTCTGTAGAGTGCTTTGTATTATTGAGTCAACTATATATACAGAGCATATGAGTTTATCATAATATAATAGATATACACAAAGTAGATTTGTATCTATCGTATCTTTTCGTGTCTATCTGTATCTATATTTGCATCTTATCTAACACTCCCCTCAGTTAAAGCGGCAAAAGAACGAACGCTTAGACTGTTCCGAAAATCAAGAAACAATGACGAGGAAAGTCCTTTGGTGAACACATCGGCATACTGCTGAGCTGAAGAGACATGAAGGAAACGAACCTCACCAATTGCCACTTTTTCTCGAACGAAATGTATATCAATTTCCACATGCTTCGTTCGTTGATGTTGCAATGGATTCAAAGACATGTAAATAGCAGAAATGTTGTCACAATAAACCATTGTGGCGCGTTGCAAGGGAATATGCATTTCCATCAAAAGATTACGAAGCCACGTCGTTTCTGCAACTGCATTCGCAACTCCTCGGTACTCTGCCTCAGCACTAGATCTCGAGATAGTTGGTTCTCGCTTTGAAGACCATGAAACGAGATTATCTCCAAGAAAGGCACAATAGCCAGAAGTAGAACGGCGAGTGGTTGGACATCCAGCCCAATCTACATCAGAGTATGCTATCAAACCAGAATTAGTGGACCGATGAAGTCGAAGACCATGAGTAATGGTGCCTTTGACGTAACGAAGAATTCTCTTAAGGGCAGAAAAATGAGATTCTCGAGGGTCATGCATGAACATGCATATCTGTTGGACTGAGAAAGCAATGTCTGGTCGAGTAAATGTCATGTATTAGAGAGCATCTACCAAACTGCGATACATAGTAGGATCGGAGACCGGTACACCATCGTCGGCAGCAAGCTTCATCTTCGTATATGATAAGCTCAAAATGTAATACCCTAAAGTACTAACAGCTTTGCAGTTGCAGTATGTAGGGGTCGAACCACAGAGACTCAAGAATCACACAATAGATTATATAGATTCGAATTAAGCTAAGTAAATCAATAAAACATGAAGCAATAATATATTTTAAAGAGTTGTAAATTCAATGGAGGAAAATAGGTTCAAGGTATTTCTCAGGAAATCAGAGAATGCATATAAACCAATTAATCAGGATTCAGATTTTAGCACGGTTCTTGAACTCAAAACACTAAGCTATAACTAACCAACTTTCGTTGCGAGAATTATCTAAGTCTAAATCTCATAATCCCAAATTTCTTTGCAAATCCTAAATACTAAACTAGCATTAAGTTCAAGTTTGATTTGTTCACAAAACAACTAAACCAAATTTCTTTGCAGATAGTTATTTTGCTCACCCTAGGTTCTATCAGATTATCAATCACACTTTTGTGTATAATTGATTAACATAAGATCTAAGTTCTAGATGATCAATCCAGAATTTAGCATTAAGAATAACCTATGGTGAAGAACTAAATTGATTTTGAATCCTAGCTAACAGATTAACCTAGCATACAAAGAGATCCTTTATGAGAACCCTAAACCTAAAAGGAGATCTACTCAGACATGGAGATTAAGTAAAACAACATGATTGAATAGAACTCAAAAGTAATAATATAGAGAATAAACAAAGGGTCTGCAATCTTCTCTCGAACGAACAGAGTTTCAGACTTGTCTCCCTCAAAAGCTCTCTCGCCAAAATCAAAAGTGGAATAAAGCTTTACCAAAAACAAGTGGCTGAAAAAACCTAATTATATCATAAAACACGTTTTGGGGCTTCTTGTAAATAATAAAGACTTATGGACTAAAGTGCAATTTCTTTAGATAAGGAAAAAATCACGTTTCCTTTCTTCATGCAGTCGGTATCGACCAATACCAGGTGGTATCGCTCGACACAAGGACCTCAAATCGACCCTCACAGCTACATGATCCTTGCTTAGCTCCAAAGTGCTCCAGAATGCTTCAATATTTCCAATTTAGCTCCAAACGTACTTAAACTTGAAAAGACTAAAAAAGACTCCAAAAATACTAGAAATACTCTATAAACGAGACCTATATCATGGTTAAAAACGGGTAAAACCATGATATATCAACTCCTCCATACTTAGCCTTTGTTTGCCCTCAAGCAAACAGAAAACTAAACAAGAGAAAAAGGTTTGAAAAACACGGAGACTCACATGTTCTTGAAACACTGCAATGACCCCTTTTCTTAGTGCTCCACATATTACTTAACCAGTTCCAAATCTAACCACCATGTACTTCTCCATAGACATTCGCAGCTTCCCAGACTCCACACATAATTTCGCAGCATTATCCATCAAACCCTTCATCGCCAGATTCATCGATGTAATCAATGCCAAGAACCTTATAGACTCTTTCCCATACAATATCATGACAAAAGAACCACCCAATTTTCACACTTTTTTTTGTTGGTATTGTTTCCTCTCTCCCAGACTTATTTCACATCATGTTCTTTTTTTTTTTTTTTTTTAGATTCGCATATACATATTAAGGTTTGAGACGCGAGTATTGATGGTGTTTGCCACCGAATCTCCGGTTCTTCCCCTCTTT
Organism: Eutrema heterophyllum; assembly: GCA_002933915.1. Classification (NCBI taxonomy): domain Eukaryota; kingdom Viridiplantae; phylum Streptophyta; class Magnoliopsida; order Brassicales; family Brassicaceae; genus Eutrema; species Eutrema heterophyllum. The sequence continues at coordinate 1,209,380 of PKMM01033390.1, forward strand.
ATGTATCAAAGGTGTAGGCGAATAATGGTATCACGTGAAATTTTCCTAACCTCGCTTCCAACCTTTGTGTGATCATTCCTTTCCAAGTAGAATAATGAGATCACTGGAAATTTTCCTAACCCTCTACTCGGGAGAAAATCATTTCATCTTTTCATGTTTTTATTTATTAACTTGTAACAAGGGAGAGGAAATACCATTACTTTCTACACATGGGTTCCTTTGTCATATATGAATGAGGAATCAAGCTCTATGGACATCAACCACATCGATGAGGTGCAAAGAATTAGCCCAGGCTTGGGTGAACTCTGCTGGAAACATGGGTGTCTTCTAGTTAACTGGTCAACCTTTGGATTTTCATTAGTCCGATCTAGAATTGATTCTGTAACAATGGTCACTTAGAAGCAAGGTCAAAGCAATAAATTCAAGAACTAGATCATTATCTCCAACAAGTTTTGACTCAATAAAACAATTTTTGACTTAAAAACGACTGACTCTAAGAAAAAAAAACACACTGTCAGCAACCACCTCCCCCAGACTTAAACAATACTGTCCCCAGTGTTTTTTAGTCTAGAGTCGGCAAAAGAAATCATAGGAACTGAGTGGGGGCGTGAAAATCAAAGAAGTTACCGGATTGGGGTGGGAGTGTCGACCGACACACAGCACTGGTATCGAGCGATACCAGGCTTAGGTCGACACAGAAACTTCTTTTCATCGACATTGATGCAATGTTGCTCTTAAGTGTGACAAATGATCCAAATGTGAAATGGTTAGCATTGTTAGATCACTCAAGCACAAGTGAGAAGCAACAAGATATCATAATAGCATAAATCCAACAAAGTTCATAATCATAAACTGCTGACAAAACAACTCAAAAAAACAAAAGAAAAGAAAAGAAAAGTGAATCCAGATAGAACAAGGAGCTAATCCTCCTCAGAGTCGTCATCGACTCCATCCATGTGAGAGGGTCCTATCTGTGGTGCTGATCGTAGACGAGATGGTGCAATGCAGCCACACCGAGAAAGAGTGGAGATGGCACTCCAGATGCTCTGGAAACTCTCAACCACATACCTCTGAAAGACATCTGTCTCCATGGGAATCGCGGGTGGTGCGAGCATCCGCAGAGGGGAATGAGTGTCGAACTCTTCTCGACTGACCTCCAGCAAGGTCATGGACTAGTCTGTCCTCAGTAGTAGCAGCAGGTGCTCTAGAAAAAGATCCTCGGCGAAGTCGAGTAGGAGGTGCAACAGTCAAAAGGCGCGGATGATGTTCAAAACACAGCTTACGGGGATCATCACTAATGTCAGTCAGCTGTGTGTTAGGAAGCTGAACCAGAAAGTTTCTAGCTTCATTGTTGAAACACCAACGCTGATCGTGCTTCATCCACCGAAGATTATGCAGATGTCGTCCATTAGAGAGCGTGTAGTGACGATGGTATTGCTCGCTGTACTGATCAGGAAGTACTGGAAGATAGGAGTGAGAAGACTACCAACTGTCTCTGACTTCCGAGCTGTACCGTTACTGGGACCGGAGAATGGTTTGGTCTTCAAAGAGACCAAATGATGTGCAAATACAGCCCCCAGGTTGACCTCTAGATCAAGCTCAGGCCACTCGTAATTCTCAGCCTCGATGATGTCTCCAATTGCAATGGAGAAAAGGATAAGCTCAGACAATCGCATCTTATTCGGCTCCATCTTGCACAAAATGGTGTTGCTCAGAATCCAAACTAGACATCGCAGGGTCGGATGACGCACATCCATTTGAGTGGACGTCTTGGTATTATAGACTCCATTTCCGAATTGTGACCAGAAAGCTTGTACGTCAAGAAACTGTGTCGGAAAAGCCACCTTCTTAAAGTCCTTCCTGAAACCATAGATAGCGCATAGGTCTCGGAGTGGCAACTGGTATCTCACCCCTCGAATTAGAAAAGTCAGAGTACCTTCCTGTGCGTTCTTCTCAACCTCATTCTTGTAGTATATGCGAACTGTCGCTAGAAACTGTCGAACCAAGTCGGGGAAAAGGTCATACTACTCTGTAGCCATCGTGCCTAACCCAATCTTTTCTATCAGTCGCTGAAGATCTTTGTCGATACCCAGTCTTCGTATTGTATAGGGCTCAACAAACCGGGTCGGTTTTACCTCAACGTTCAGCCACGCATTGTAGAATAGCGTGTCATACTCATCCCAGGTCTCAAAAATCTGTCTGTAGATGCAGTCGTCACTCTCAGTCTCCTCTTTAGGAGTACCGTCCCAGTTTCTTCGGGAAACAATCCTTGCGTTCTCATTCCTCTTAGGCCAAGGGGGCCTACATCGCACGTCTGGAATCTCAGGGGAGGCAGGAGGGGATGGTGGTGGTGAGGAGTGCTCCACGGGTGATGCAGCAGATTCCGGTTCTGTTGCAGAGATGTCCCGAATATTTGAGTAAGAAAACACATGATCCTCCTGTGTGCTATCTATCCGAACCTTGTAGTGGTTGTTGGTGAGGCAACCTTCACCATCCCTTTGTGCCAACTCATACCATCAAACACCTCTACGCGACCCAGCAATCTGTACTCCTTCTGAACACGATCTGCTGGTGGGTTAGAACTCGAGGCGTCAGCTGTTCGTTGCTTCTTACGTGAGGCCATCTGCAGTCAAAGACAAAAACACAGCAGAGAGGAAACACAAAGTAAGCCCCAAAATCCAGCATCCACAATAAGGAGTATACATCACCAGCAACAATCACCAACAACTCATTCGAAATCATTGCTAAAACAATTCCAAAAAACTGTTTCTAACAAAATTTTGAACCCTTCCATTCTCAAAATTCCAAACTTGCAAACAAGGTATATACAAGCATATGGGCGTGTCGAAAATCCTCTAGAACAACTTAGGTAAAGAAGAATTGTCCATCAAGTCAAGTTCTAAGAGTCAAAAATTCGAAAACCCAAACCTTGTGTCGCAAATTGGAAAAGAGGATTTCGGGTTTCATACCTTGCAGATCGGAGGAATTGATGAGAGAAATAGGATGAGCACGAAATTCTAATGAGGTTAGCCTTTGGAATCGCTCAAATCCGTGAAGAATTGAAGAAGTTGTGATTTTGGAGAAAAATTTCTCTGTGTGTCGAGCGATGGAGGTGGATGAGAAAAAAGAAAAACCCGAGGGTTTATAAAGGGATCTTACCTGGGTGACTGGTATCGACCGATACCATTACTGGTATCGCTCGATACAAGGAACATTGGTCGATGCAATTTTGCATCGTTCAATCTGTGTGTCCCTTTCCCGTAAGAAATACACAGCTCATTTGTCGCCCAAGTGGTGCGGTCGATACCAGTGGTATCGATCGACACAGCTCCTTTGTAACTGATTCACGCAAAACACAAGACACAAACCCGAAAACACGAAAAACAAAAGAACTTATATACAGACTTACCAGTGGGTTGTCTCCCACCAAGCGCTTGTTTTACGTCACTAGCTTGACTTTATGGATATTCAAGCTGTGGGTACATCATCCAGAGGCACCATGTGCCCTACTGGAATCTTGCCTTTCGCCCAATAGTGTTTCACCCTTTGTCCACTTACAGTGAACTCTTTGCCTTTAGGACTTATCAGGACAACTGCACCATGTGGTCTGACTTCTTTGATTGTGAAATGACCTGACCAACGAGAACGCAATTTTCCAGGAAACAATTGCAAACGAGAGTTATACAGAAGTACCTGGTCATTTTGTTCAAAGTGTCTGGAGTGGATCTTCTTGTCGTGATATGCCTTAGTCCTCTCCTTGTACAGCTTCGAGTTCTCATAGGCGTGGTGCCTAATCTCATCCAGCTCATTCAGCTGAATTAATCGCCTCTCAGTAGCAGACTTGATGTCAAAGTTCATCATCTTTGTAGCCCATGCTGCCTTTTGCTCGATTTCCACTGGAAGGTGACATGCTTTCCCATAAAGCAAGTGAAACGGTGTAGTCCCAAGTGGTGTCTTGAAGGCAGTCCTATAAGCCCAAAGTGCATCATCTAGCTTTCCAGACCAATCCTTCCGAGTTGTACCCACTGTCTTCTCCAGAATCTCCTTGATCTTCCTGTTGGAGACCTCAATTTGCCCACTAGTCTGAGGATGATAAGGAGTAGCTACACGATGATTCACACCATGTTTCTTCAACAGCTTTTCGAAGACCTTGTTAATAAAGTGAGTGACACCATCACTTATAACAATTCGAGGTACTCCAAATCTAGGGAAAATAATGCTCTTGAACAGCTTAAGGACCACTGAAGAATCATTGGTCGGACTAGCAATTGCTTCCAACCACTTAGACACATAGTCTACAACAACCAAAATGTACTTATTCCCATATGATGAAGGAAAAGGACCCATGAAATCTATGCCCCAACAATCAAAAACTTCAACCTCAAGGATGAAATTCGGTGGCATCTCATGTCTCTTATTGATCTTCCCTCTCCTTTGACAAACATCACACTGCGAGATGAATGTATGGGCATCCTTAAACATAGTGGGCCACCAAAAGCATGCTTGAAGAACCTTGGACATTGTCTTGAAAGTAGCAAAGTGTCCAGCATATTCAGACCCATGACAATGAAACAGCACCTCAGGTACCTCAGACTCTGCAATTCATCTCATGTATATCCCATCAGAGCAGTGTTTGTACAGGTAAGGTTCATCCCAAAAGAATCTCCTTATTTCACTCAAAAATTTCTTCCTATCATATCCCTTGAAGTGCTCTGGCTCGTCCTCTGCAGCAAGATAGTTGGCGATATCAGCATACCATGGTCGATCAGGAACAGTCATAGCAGCTAGATGCCCTTCAGAAACACCAACGTGATCCATAGACAAAAATGGTCCTAATGTTGAAGGGTATCGACCGACACTAGGTGAGTATCGATCGATACCAAAGTCCTTAACTCGTGAAATTTGCTGTTTTTCGGCAGAACCACTTTGAAACCCAGTTTCGATGAAGTAGATGTTCTCCTCTGGTAGGAAATAATCAATAGGAACGTCTTCATCGATCCTTATCCGCGAAAGATGGTCAGCAACCCCATTCTCAATGCCCTTCTTATCCTTAACTTCAATGTCAAAGCCTTGGAGCAAAAGGACCCAACGGCAAAGGCGAGGTTTGAGATCCTTATTCTGCAGCAAATATTTGAGAGTAGCATGGTCTGTGTGAACAATCACCTTGCTCCCAATCAGGTAGGACCGAAATTTCTCAAAGGAGAAAACAACTGCAAGTAGTTCTTTCTATGTGGTGTTGTAGTTTCACTGAGCATCATCCAATGTTCTGCTGGCATAGTAGATAGCATGAAGTTTCTTATCCTTCCTCTGACCCAAAACTGATCCAACTGCAAAATCACTAGCGTCGCAAATAACCTCAAAAGGCAGATCCCAATCCGGAGGTTGTATAATGGGAGCGCTCAACAATGCATTCTTAATCTGCTCAAACGGTGCAAGACAATCAGGGGTGAAGTCAAATTTGACATCCTTGCATAATAGAGAGGTGAGGGGGCGAGCTAGTTTTGAGAAATCTTTGATGAATCTTCTGTAAAACCCAGCATGACCAAGGAAACTTCGAATGTCCTTTACAGATTTTGGTGGTTGGAGGCTTGTCATGACTTGAATCTTAGCTTTGTCAACTTCGATCCCAGCCTCAGAAACATTGTGCCCAAGAACGATGCCATCCTGAACCATAAAGTGACATTTTTCCCAATTAAGAACCAAGTGTTTCTCTTCACATCTCTGTAGCACCTTGCACAAGTTATCAAGACAGCTCTTGAATGATGATCCATACACTGAAAAATCATCCATGAATACCTCCATAAAGTCCTCAATCATGTATGTGAAGATAGACATCATACACCTCTGAAAAGTGGCTGGAGCATTACATAATCCAAAAGGCATTCTTCTATAAGCGGATGTGCCGTAAGGACATGTAAATGTCGTCTTCTCTTGGTTCTCTGGATGTATCGGAATCTGAAAGAAACCTGAGCACCCATCGAGAAAACAATAGTACGGATGACTTGCTAACCTCTCCAACATCTTATCAATAAATGGTAATGGGAAGTGATCTTTCCTAGTGGCTGCATTCAACTTCTTGTAGTCAATACACATTCAATGTCCAGTGATTGTCCTAATAAGGATCACATTAGGCTCTTTTTCACATCTGGATTAACCTCTTTTCCACTCCTCAAGGTGATTGCATGAATGTGTTCCCTCGGATTCTCTGTCTTCCCTGGAAGAAAACTATCTTGTCTCTTCACAGCTCCTGCAGTTTGAACAACCTGAGTTTCCAGCCTCGATTTTTCCATTCAGGTATGTGTACATAGCATCCATCTTCTCATTGAAATCCACTGTCATCTTATGCAGTCCCTGAAGAATCTGTTCAAGCATAGACTCAACATTGTTCTCTGGGGTGTTGGGAGGTAGAGGTTGATAAGACAAATTCCCATAGGTTCGGGAGTAGCCACTGCTCTGGAATGGTTTCTTGGCAAATTGATTTGTTCCAAAACCAGTTGGACTGACTTCAAACTTATACCCTCCTCGCTGAGCATTGTTGGTGAAGTTTCGGTTGTTGTTTTGTTGGTATTGATATCTCTGACCTTGAAAACCAGCACCATCAATGTAGTTAGCATCTTCCACTTCATCCTCATCGAAATTCTCAACCTCATCAGCAAAATGAACAGCCTTTTTCGTTTTTCCCATCAAAAGATTGTGCACTGAATCCAGCTTAACTTGAACCTCAGCAATCTTTGATCCATCCATGCTCCCAGTCAGCTTTCTTCGCTCAAAGTCTGCATTCTTAGTACTATTGCTAGATGCCAAGTTCTCAATAAGTACATAAGCGTTGTCAGGATATCTGGTGTTGAAGTTCCCATTACTCGCAGCATCTAAGGCCATCTGATACCTCCAATCAATCCCTCTGAAGAAGATACCCAGCAACTGAACCTTAGTGAACCCGTGATGTGGACAATCCCTCTGATATGATCTGAATCTCACCCAAGCAGCCTTAAACGCCTCAGTCGCTCCTTGAGAAAATTGGGAGATCTTATTTCTAAGCTCCTCGGATCTTGCATCATCATAGAAATTGTTCAAGAAGGCATTCTTAGTCTCCTCTCAAGTAGTCAGTGATCCAGGCGGCAACTGCTTAAGCCAATAAGCTGCATCTCCACCAAGAGAGTATGGGAAAAGCTTACAGAAAAGGAAATCATTGGACACTCCATTGTACTTAATGCTAGTAACCAAGTCCTCAAACCTCTCAATGTGATCCATGGGGTGTTCATGAGAAAGACCATGAAAAGGGTGCTGACCCACAAGAGTATAGTATGCAGGTTTCAGCTCAAAGTCATTCCTATGAAAAGCATGAGGGCGAATCGCTGATCGATTGGCATAGAACTGATCAGGCCTGTTGTACTCACCAATTGTCCTACCTCGATCAACCACAGCATTCCCAACATTCCCCAGATTGTCGCGCGCAACTAGTGCGACAATCTCATCAACAACAACTTGAGGGACAATGATGTTTCCATCTCCATCAAGTCATTGCCCTCTCTCATTGCACAAATGACCCTCTTGGTCTCTCAAAGCTCCAGCATCATCACGAGTCAACACCACTGGATTATTCATCTCTGCTAGCTTCTTTGTTTTCCTTTTTGTGCGTTCCAAATCTGCTAGCTCCTTGTTGGAAAGATTAACTAGCTGAGTGCTCTTGTCCTGGTTTCGCGAGTAGGCATACACCCGAAACACAAAAGACAAGGCACGTAAGTAACAAAAAAAAATAATAACAAAAAGAGTAAAATAAAACGATAAGTATCGACCGACACTGGGTGGTGTCGCTCGACACAATCGAACTTAGTCGAAATTCTAGACTAAAATCTAATGGCGAATTAAGAGTTCCCAGCAACGGCGCCAAATTTTGATAAGCTCAAAATGTAATACCCTAAAGTACTAACAGCTTTGCAGTTGCAGTATGTAGGGGTCGAACCACATAGACTCAAGAATCACACAATATATTATATAGATTCGAATTAAGCTAAGTAAATCAATAAAACATGAAGCAATAATATAGTTTAAAGAGTTGTAAATTCAATGGAGGAAAATAGGTTCAGGGTATTTCTCAGGAAATCAGAGAATGCAGATAAACCAATTAATCAAGATTCAGATTTTAGCACGGTTCTTGAACTCAAAACACTAAGCTATAACTAACCAACTTTCGTTGCGAGAATTATCTAAGTCTAAATCTCGAAATCCCAAATTTCTTTGCAAATCCTATAGACTAAACTAGCATTAAGTTCAAGTTTGATTTGTTCACAAAACAACTAAACCAAATTTCTTTGCAGATAGTTATTTTGCTCACCCTAGGTTCTATCAGATTATCAATCACACTTTCGTGTCTAATTGATTAACCTAAGATCTAAGTTCTAGATGATCAATCCAGAATTTAGCATTAAGAACAACCTATGGTGAAGAACTAATTTGATTATGAATCCTAGCTAACATATTAACCTAGCATACAAAGAGATCCTTTATGAGAACCCTAAACCTAAAAGGAGATCTACTCAGACATGGAGATTAAGTAAAACAACATGATTGAATAGAACTCAAAAGTAATAATATAGAGAATAAACAAAGGGTCTGCAATCTTCTCTCGAACGAACAGAGTTTCAGACTTGTTTCCCTCAACAAAATCAAAAGTAGAATAAAGCTTCGCCAAAAACAAGTGGCTGAAAAAACCTAATTATATCGTAAAACACGTTTTGGGGCTTCTTGTAAATAATAAAGATTTCTGGACTAAAGTGCAATTTCTTCAGATAAGGAAAAAATCATGTTTCCTTTCTTCATGCAGTCGGTATCGACCGATACCAGGTGGTATCGCTCGACATAAGGACCTCAAATCGACCCTCACAGCTACATGATCCTTCCTTAGCTCCAAAGTGCTCCAGAATGCTTCAATATCTCCGATTTAGCTCCAAACGTACTTAAACCTGAAAAGACTCAAAAAGACTCCAAAAATACTAGAAATACTCTATAAACGAGACAAATATCATGGTTAAAAACGGGTAAAAACCATAATATATCAGTATCAGCTGGTGTGAGACAGGGTTTACATCCAGTCATCCCGGCACGGTGAAGAATGTCTGCAGCATAATTTTGTTGATGGAGAAACAGTCCTTTAGCATCGCGTTTGACCGAAATACCAAGGAAGTGATGAAGATTGCCAAGATCTGTCATGTCGAATTCGGAGCTTAAATCGGAGATGATGCGTTTCAAAAGGCTGTTATTGGAGGCCGTAAGGACAATGTCATCAACATATAGAAGCAAGTGAGCAATTTCGGAGCTGCGGTGGAAAATGAAGAGAGAGGCATCCGGGCTGCTTTGCTTAAATCCAATTTTTTGAGCAAACGTAGCGAATCTGTTGTACCAAGCTCGTGGAGCCTGTTTGAGACCATAGAGAGATCGCTTGAGAAGACATACGTGATCTGGTTTTGAAGGATCAACGAACCCTGGTGGCTGATGCATGTAAACTGTTTCCTCAAGATCGCCATGAAGGAATGCGTTCTTAACGTCTAGCTGATGCAGTGGCCAATCACGAGAGGTGGCTACACTTAGGACCGTACGAATGGTGGCTGGCTTGACTACCGGACTGAACGTCTCATCACAATCAATGCCGGGTTGTTGAGATTTCCCATTTGCCACAAGCCGAGCTTTGTACCAAGAGAGTGTGCGATGTGCATTAAATTTGTGCTTGAATAACCACATAGAAAGTATAATGTTAGTAGCAACTAGTCGTGGTACGAGACTCCACGTTCCATGTTTAATAAGAGCATCATATTCCTCAATTATTGATGGATTCCAATTTGGATCCTTAGCAGCATGAACATGTGACAAAGGCAAAGGAGAAATTGTGGCGTCAAAATGAAGACACAATGGAGTGCGTGGTTTAACAATACCACTTTTGCTGCGAGTGACCATTGGATGAAAAGATTGGGGAAGATCAGAAGTAATTGGCAGAGGAATTTGTGGAGTAGGTGGAAGAGAAGTAAGATATGAGGAGGAGTTAACAAAAGAGTAGGAGAAGGAGGACTTACAAACTGAGGTGGAATTATGGAGAATGGAAAGGAAGCTTCATCGAACGTGATGTGGCGGGAGAGTATGATTTTACGAGATGACATGTCGAGGCAGCGGTAACCGCGATGATCCGTTGGATAGCCGAGAAACGCTCACAGAGTTGATCACGGAGCAAGATTGTGTGGAGTCGATGGGAGAAGATTTGGATGACACAAGCATCCGAAAGTTCGAAGATGAGAATATCGAGCCTCTGTTTTGAATAGCTTGGTGAGTGGGACATGATTTTTGATCGCCGATGATGGTAGTATGTTGAGAAGGTGAACGGCGGCGTTGAGAGCTTCCACCCAGAAAGTAAGTGGCATTGAAGCTTGGAGTAGTAAGGTACGCACCAAGTTGTTTATAGTTCGAAGCATTCGTTCGGCACGGCCATTCTGTTGAGATGTGTATGGGCATGAAAAACGTAGTGTTGTTCCTTGAGACGCCCAATAGTCTTTGAATGCTCGATTATCATACTCTCCGCCATTATCACATTGTAATGTTTTGATATTGCAAATAAACTGTGTCTGCACAGATTTAGAGAAATGCACATACTTGCCAAATGTGTCACTTTTGCGATGAAGCGGATAAACCCAGAAAAAATGAAAAAATTTATCAAGAAAGATAAGGTAATACTTAATTCCACTAACACTTAAAATAGGGGATGTCCATATATCTGAATGAATGATGGAAAATGGGTGAGAAACAACGCTAGTAGAAGAGAAAAACGGAAGGCTGGTGTTTTTACCAAGTTGACATGCTGGACACAATGTTGTTAAGTCAGTCTTATTGCAAGAAATTGAAAGAGAAGAGAGAACACGTTGAAGAACTTGATCATTGGGATGACCTAGTCTTCGATGCCATATGGTGCTATTGACTTGAGATGCAGCTAAAGCGAGAGGACGAAGAACAGAAGGAGACAGAGTGAATGAGTATAAGGGCCTTGGACTGTTACATCGGAGTAGTGTTGTCCGATTGTGAAGATCCTTAACAGTGAAACCAAAAGGGTCAAATTCAAGTGAGCAAAAATTGTCAGTAACAAATTTGTGAACAGAGATGAGATTTTTGATAATAGATGGGCAGACTAAAACATTATGAAGATGAAAAGGGCGAGAAGGAGAGAATAGAATTCCATGACCAGATGTCGTAACAGGAGCACAATAGCCATTGCCAACAGTGACCGAGGGTAGATTGCTCAAATTAAAAACGGAACAAGAGTACCTGGATTTGAGGCGATGTGGTTTGTGGCACCCGTGTCCATGTACCACGATGCTTCGCTGGGATCTTGAAGTGTCATCGTGTTAAACGCTTGTGCGATGTTGGCTGGAATCATCATTTGTGGAAAAGAGGAAGCTTGGACGGTGTGGGCTTCAGTGTTGGGTCGAGAAGGTGGGGCTCCAAGAATTCCAGCCTGCATCATGTTGTGTTGGGCTGAACAAGGGGAATTGAGGGTTAGCGTATGGAGTGATTTGAGACGGTGACTGGTGAAACGCCGGTGACCACTGGTGAGGGACGAATTGCCACTGATGGGAGTAGAACGGCGACAGCCAGTTGTTATTGTAGCGTCCACATCCGCGGTTGTGCCTACCACCACAATCGCGACCCCGATTTCCACGGTAGTAGCCGCCGGTTTTGTTGTTGGAGTAACTGCCGGCGTTGCTTGTGGAGCTGGCCCGATTTTGTTGCTGATCGGAGGCGGTGTACAGAATTGCAGAAGCAGAAGCGGTGTTGTTGTTGACTGGGTCCGGCTTGATCTGTTTGTTGAGGCGATCTTCCTCCATGGAAAGCATCGATCGAGCTTCTGTAAAACCAGGGAAGGGATTCATGTGCTTGATAACATTGGTAATGTTATCAAATTTTGCAGACAAGCCGTTGAGAAGATGCATGACCAGAACACGTTCAGACACGGGCGAATCGAGATTGTTAAGAAGATCGGAAAACGATTTGGTTTCTTGCAGTAATCATGGACAGTGAGGTCACCGATCACTGTCGTACGAAGCTCGCTTTCGATCTGCTGTGCTCTTGCTTCTTTGTTGTCTCTAAACAGTTTTTCAATCGACAGCCAAGATCACGAGCGGTGCTCTTTGGTTTAAGGACAGTGTCGAGGATTGATTCGGATATGGTTTGGTAGATCCACATCTTGACCAATCCATCATGCTCCTTCCATTCTTTTTCGGTCACATGAGTTGGAGATGATGTGCCGTCGATGTGCCCTAGAACCCCAAAGCTTGAGCAGTGGGTTTCAAAGAGCTCTCGCCACGACTGATAATTCAGCTTCGTCATGTGAAGAAGAAGAAAGCGTCTAATACCATGTAAGTTTGGAAAACTTCGTGAGCATATGAGTCTATCATAATCTAATATATATACACAAAGTAGATTTGTATCTATCGTATCTTTTCGTATCTATCTGTATCTCTATTTGCATCTTATCTAACATAAACTATTACTAAACTATGGAAAAAAACATACTTTTGTCGCCAGGTATTTTGTATCTGTAATGGCATAAATATGAGTTTTCATTTTGAAATATGAAAAGAGATAAATAAATAGAAATGAAAGAGATTTGTGTAAGAGTATTTTACATGGATTGCCAGTAGAAGAAGACGAGATAAGGAGTCCTCGATACACACACTAGGCAACGCTATCTTATTCGACTTCTCATTGGGAGGTGGCCTGTTGTGGTCAGAAATGGGTTTCTTGTTAAAAAAAAAGAGCTTTGTATAGGAGTCTCCTAAGTTTCCTTGGGAGTCATATAGGGATTGAAGGATCCAACAATGGTATCCCTCGTAGCAGAGATTTCCATCAAATCAGCTTGAGTGATATGTGGATTGTAGTGAATGATCAACTCTCGCTCGGATGAAGGAACCGAGATAAAGGAGTGAAGCCAAACGTTCGACGTGGACACGGGTTGGATCTGAAGCCATCGGTGAATCTGTGCATTAATTGTTCATTCTATAATGGCCCACAACACTTTATCGCAACATGCTACCTTCCATAAGATATACCTATTGAGCCACTATAATACATTCGAATCCAGCTCGATCATAAATTAAATAACTCGATAATTGTTTATAATTGGGCCAGTATGTTAGGCCTAAAAAGCCCAGATAAGTATTTGGTCAAGATAAGTAAACGACAACGTATCACTCCGGTGACAATTTATATAAACACGACTCCTTTCAAAAGTCATCTTTTTCAGCTTTTTCTTCTTCCATGGAACTTCCTGCAAAACCAAAGAAGATACAAACAAGGACATGTGACATATGTTTGTCTTTTTCTGATAAGCCAGGGTAACATTTTAAGACATAGAAGGAAATTCAAAGGTTACTTTACCCAGAAGTAACGCCTAGTGATGACAGAGAGACAATGGAGACCTCCAGTTCTTGTGATCTTCGTTTCATTTCCATTTTCCGATGAAAATACAAAACTACACTTTCCGGCCATATCACCAGCTCTCTCTTTTGTCACCGGAACCACCGTTTCAACCCGGCGAGAAAATGATGATCTGAAGCCAGGGGTATTTTGGTAAATTCAACAGGAAGGAGCAGCCTCGGAGGTAAAATGTAGACGCTTGGAGTAAGGAGGAGCTCGAAGAACATGATGGTGTTTAGGCTTGCCAGGTTCTTCTTCCCAGGAGAAAGGAACAGAAGCGCGAGAGTGTGATAAATCATCAGGGGACGACAAGAGTGACAATGACACGTGGTGACTCACTACTGGTGATGACGTGTACTGTAGCTTTCTCGATTTCGCGGCTAAGACAAGTTCGAGTTTCGATGTGATGATCACTGACACCTCCTCATCATCATCGTCTTCGTCTTCTTCAGTACCCATATCCTTCTTGTTGCTGCTTGTGATCATTTTGGGAGAGTGGAGAGTGAAGAAGACGACAATGGATTAAATAATATGTAATTGTCATTGAAGATCCAACCGCTGGACAACCATTCCTAAAACTAAAAGTCAAACCATACTCTTTTGTTGAGGAAAATTAGTCACGACAATTATTTCACAAGAATAGACTTTCATACAATGCCCACCGCCTCGATTTTCACGCCTTCAGAGCAATTTCTATTTTTAATTTAATTTTGACTCGCTAGTGTTTTGCACCCATAATTAATTGGGTTTTGAAAATTGTATGGTTATGGAACACAAAAACGTAAAGATGTGAATCGACACATCAACCACTGTCCCAAACCGAAATATTTAATCGCCAACTTGAAAACTAACAAGAAAAAAAAAAAAAAAAAAAAACTAAGGCCCAAGACCATGAGATTCTTTGTATACACAGATTGAAAATCTTTAGTCTAAACGACCCTTACGACCAAAGTTACTAAAACGACGTCGCCGAATAACCTTAATTTATAGCTAAACTCTCACACCTAATACGATTATCAAATCCATAGTGACGATTATCAATCCATAGTTTCTTCATCCTCTAACGACGAAGAAAAATTCAATTTCGTTGTCATTTTCTTTACCTCATCGCTCGAATATATAGATATCTTCTTCGCCATCTTGCAAAACTCACTGCACAATTCCAGAGACAAACAGAACATATAATTCAATAATGCATCGATAAAGGAATTTATTTATCATAGTTTAAACCAGTTCCGGTTTTAGTTCAGGGTAATTGATTTGAGCTAAACCGGAAAATGGTTAACCACTCTGTGATATGACTTACTTCCATGGATCATCTCCAGCAAGCATCATATCTCCTTCATCATCTGTGAAGACAACTATCCATTTGTCTCGAGAAAGAAGCTGTCCTTGGATCTCAAACATCTCCTCAAGCTCCTTAATCAATTCATCATATGATCTCAACAGCGTCAAATCAACCGCACGACCAACAGCAATCCCTTGCATTTGCACCTTTCAATCCAAAATCAAGAAAATCATATTTCAGAACATGGTTATACTGTATGAGTGTTAAAGTGATAAAGATGATTACTTTGGTTCGAGTCCTCGATGTTTGTTGCTTCTTCTGCTCATTAGTTGCGTTCGGAGTGATGGGTTCTTGACACTTGGCCGCTCCAGAAGTATCGATCGGTTGCTTGTCTGGAGGGATAGGAGCAGGAGGATTGCTTGTGAGATCAAATCCAAACAACCTATAGCAACAACTCGCGGGTGGAGGATTCTCAGCTTTGAAGCTGTTGTTTGTGGCGAATCCACCTGGATTTCTCTCAGTTGATGGATCTTGGAACAGTTTAAGGGATGCATTGGTGGGATATTGGCTCTGAGGGAAGTTGTACAAGAAACTAGCTGGAGCTGGAGTCAAAACCGAGGACTCGATGGGTCTTAACCGCTTGCATTTTGGTTGTGATTGTTGCGCAGGTGTTGAAACTGGGGAAGGTGGCAAGAAAGGCTCAATCTCCCATGGTGAGACTTTGTCTGGTCTCTGAACTGTTGTTGGCTCATCCCATTGGACCTAAGAAGAGGAAGAAATAATGTTATATAGGAAAATGATAAAGCCGCATAATAAGTTAAACCGGTAAAATGAAAGACCATTGAATGGTTAACTGAACCTGCAATGATCTCCATTTAGAAGCTGGCCATTGTGAAGATAGATCTCCAGTTCCCACAATCGTACCCGTAAATCTGAAGAAACCCAACGATTGAGAATCAAGAACACTGAATTAATGATCAGAAAAAAAGGGTATCTTACATCCTCTCAGGAGACTCTTCTCCTTCAAATCTCATTCTGAATCGGGTACCGAGAGAAAATCCATGCTTCATAGCTTCCATATATTTGTTCACTCCTACTATGAATTGGCTTATCCTGAAAAGACAGAAAACTTTCTAAAAATTAAGCCTAAAACAATCTATGTGAATATAGCAGTATCATCTAAAGAAGCAATAAATGTACCTAGGCTTGTAAAACACAACAAAAAGTGTTTGTGTAAGCACAGCATGAGAAGCTGTAGCAAGAACTCCCAAATGCATGCTCTGACTCGAGATAACCGAAGTAGGCATCGTGCTCTGATGCCGAGCTAAACGCCTCACTCCGACTCGTAAATCCCCATTCTCACCCCTAAAAACACAAAGGCATTTTATGAATTTCATAAACTAAAAAAATACCAGTAAAGTTTCAGAAAAGGTAGTACCTCAAGAACACAAAAGCATCTCCAGCTACAAGTCTTTTAGAGGATACAAATGTACTCCAACCCGTGGTAAGCAAATGCCTCTTAGGTTGTCCTAAACCAAAAACAACTCATGTCTCATTTAGTCCAAACACAGTTGCATAAAAGCCAAATATATTCCAAGATTTAGTGTCAAAACCTCTGAATATATGCTTAAACCTCCATTCGACCCCATGAAGATCTCTAGTCACAAGTTCTTGAGTAGGAGTAGCTTGTGTCATGTCCTAAAAAGTGTTATTGGAGTGAGAATTCAAGAAACAATTTCTTCAGTTGAGAAGACCTTGTAAGGAAATTATTACCAAGGCAGGCAAGCATTCAGTGGCGTGCTTACGAAGAACAGAGAATCCACCATGAGTGCTTGTATCTGAAGCCGTTAGAATCTTAACAAACGAATGAAACATTTGTTTTGTTGGTTCAACGAGAGGTGGATCAAGACTTGTGGGTTCACTTTGCTGCAAAAAAAATCAGAATCATTTTCAGCAAATAACAATTCCCAGGAAAAAAAAATGTCTTTTTTCTGCTCAAAACTTTTTTTTTTGGGATAAATTTCTGCTCAAACTTTAAGAACTTACATCTGGTTTTAATGTGATCTGAGCGTAAACTTCATCTGTTTCATGCTCCGCCTATACATCAAAACTTAAACATTTTAAATAGATTCAGGGGAAACTACAAAAAGGGGGAGAAACAAGAATTATGATCAAATTTTACCTTTAACATCACACTAAGAACTCGACAAAGTATCTTGGGAGGAAGATTAAAAACAGGTATTTCTTCTGATTCAATTCCCTGATTAGTTGAGGCCACAAGCTGCAAAACCCAGAATTCAGAAGGAAAAGAAAAAAAAAAAAAAAAAAAAAGTAGAGAGATTAATTTGGGTATATACTTGTTCCATGTGACCCTGAGGGAAGTAGAAAACTCTCTCTTGAGCAAGAGGAACCTCCACTAATGGACCTGCACAAGCTTTCCATAGCTCTGTGTATAGCTGATCCTGATAAGACCCTAAAATCAAAACAAACAAAAAAACCCTAACAGTCACATTTCAGCGGCACATCAAGGAAAAAAAATGCAAACTTTGAAGATTTACGAGAAGAGATAAGAAATGGGTTTTTTTTTATAGCTCGTTTCTCGAGAAAACGAAGGAAAAATTGAAACTTTACGAAGCTGATTCAGAGCAACCAAACAGAGTCACTGGTAGAGACAACAACAAAAAAGCGAAACTTTTTTTTTAATTTTCTTTAATCTCTGCCTCTTACTCACTTGACGAAGAACTTCTGAAATCATCCCCATCTACATTCGCCATTGAAGAACCCAGATGAAAACAAGGGAAGAAGAAGAAGAGGAGAGAAAATAAACTATAAAAAAAAAACCTTCACGCGCTAAACACTACTCTTAACCCCATGAAAGAAACACGAGAGAGAAGAAAGAAAAGAGCCATCAAAGGAGGAAATAAAAGCAAAAACTTTTCCCTTCTTTTTTAACAGGACACAACGGACGGTTATGTCCGTATTGATTACAGAGCGTAATTCAGGCACTGTTGGATAAATTTCTCTCTTTTTCCTCGATTTTTTTTTTCTTTCAGCCACGAAACCGATCCTCTCTCTCTCCTCAATCTATTTTTTTGTCTTCTCCTCTCCGCTCAGATTCCGTGTTGTTTCGCCTCAACAATCACAAACTTCTCGCCGTTTTTTTTCTCCAGCTTTGCTTACTTCTCTGTACCTAACCCCGATCTGCAGCAAACCAAAGGTGCTTCCTTTTTTGAAGAAGTCTCACGGTATCATGCAGAGATTCACACTCTCTTTCTCTCTCACGCAGCTTCTCTTTATTAGTAGTTCAGATTCTGAAGACCTGTCATTTCTACCACCAGTAACTTCAGTTGAAGCTCCAATTCCTTTATATCCATTTATTTATTGAAATTTTCTATAATTGTTAAATTTTTGATTTGTCATGTCACTGCTAAAAAGGAAACTGAAATTTTGTTTCCAAAGTAATAAATTTAATAAGACTGCACAAAAAATATAAAAGGAAATCGAAGAGTCACACGACGTTACATAAATATTACGGGGACCTGCTTTTGATCGCAACTATTTTAACCACGATTAATTAATTTAGCCGTGGTTAGATTTTTACATTTTTTTAAGAACGTACGGTGCATTTAACGGAGGGCCAATCGCAGCCGTCCGATAAAGACGACGCTGTATAATAAATGAGCCATCTCCTCACTTACCCTATATTCCCCAAAATGTCCCTAACATGAAGAGCGCGTGAAGCACAAACGCTAGAACTGATCCCGTTTCCGTTATGACTTGACGGTGCCGTTACCCACAATCGGCTATTTCCCTGCTGTCTGGATCGTGGCAGGCAAACGTGTCGGCTTCTGAATTATACCCCGGCCAGATTTTTTCTTTCCGTTAATTTCTTTTTTTTTTGTAACATCAGATATTTTCCCGTTAATTTTTAACCGTGTGGAGTGAAGTTAAAAGTGATGAATTTTTACTGGGACCCACAGCTATGGCACCCACACTCGCACAAGCCACAGCCATGACTCTTTATGGGACGAGGACGACCCTGGAAACCGTGCGAGTTATGTTAACACGTGCCGAGTCAATTTCAAAAAAAAAAAAAAAACACACACATACCGGGTGAAGGAAAGAGAGTGGGAAACACGCGCTTATAACACGAGAGTGGAAAACAGGAGAGAGAAAGTGAATATGAAAAAGCCATGCCGAAGTGTCGGAGGAAAAAGTGGTCCCCATCTGGACACGTCAGAGTTATTGCCACGCTGTTAGGTCGTATTCAAGATTGACACGTGCCAAATGCTGACTTGTCCTACCAAATTGCACAATTACAAAGGAAGAAAACCTGCTCTCTCCCATTCCTAGTTTTGCTTTTTCTTTTCTTTAATTTCCCCTAATGATAGTGATCCAAAAATATTTTTTCTTTTTCATTTGGCAAAAAAAACCTTTAAAATATATGAACTATATAAAATCTGTAAAAAAAATACACAAACTATTTTGGTTTCTCAAAAAATACGCAAACTATTTATCAGACCCATTTTAATACCCAAACTATTAATAATTTTCTATTCAATACTCAAACTATTAAATCTCGTATATTTTACAAAATTTATATTATTAAAACCTAATTTTACTCTTCTATATTTTTTAAACTTGATTTATTTATTAGAAAAAAAAACAAAATATTAAGAGTCAACTTGCTAGAAAACCAAAGTTGGGTGTGAAATTAGGAAACTAACCAAAAAAATCAAGTTACTATGTTGGTGGTTATTGTCAGAAGTACAGATTACGAAAATACCCTCTAATAAAGCCAACTCATCTTATTGCTTGTTTATCTTTCATATCTTAGCAAATAAATTGGCAGCGATTGTAGTCCACACGTTTGTGTTCCCGCTCAAATGAGCATTAAATGCTCGGATATGCAAAAGATTGCATCGACAAATGAGCTATATAATCTGTATACATGTTAACAGTTATTGAGTCATGTAAATGTCTAGGTTTATCGATAAGTTTTTGCTTAACGCGGTAACATAGTTGTTAGCACGGTAACATATACATTGATGTAACAAGTTACATGATACAATAACATGTTAACAGTTATTGTATCATGTAAATATGTAGGTTTACCGATAATGGTTTGTTTAGCACGGTAACATAGTTGTTATCGGTTAACTTTCCAAAATGTAGATGATCATTTAAAAGTATCGCTAACTTTATATTTAACAAGGTTATATATTTGTGTAACTTGCTAACATCTTTATTGTATCATATAAACATGTAGATATATATCTAACTTTCTTTTTAACATAACCCATACCCGTGTACATATTTTGTTATCCGGATATGTTAAATATTAGAATATCTACCATAATAATTACTCGTGCACATATGTTATTATCCGACTAACATAAATCATAGTATCTTGCCTTGATGAAAGCTTGATCAAAAGCAGAATCATTCAGATGAAAAAGTTGTTGAAGATGTCTTTGAAGAGCATCACTAGTTGAGATCTTTGGGTATCTATTGGACCTTGAAGAAGAAGTACCAGCAGTAGCAGCAGAGGGATGCTTGATGAGAAACCTAACGAGCAAATGAAGAAGACAGCCGACAAGGGAACTTCGCGCGCTCAGCGGTGGCGAGGCCGAGGTGACTGGATC
Source organism: Eutrema heterophyllum (assembly GCA_002933915.1). Taxonomy (NCBI): domain Eukaryota; kingdom Viridiplantae; phylum Streptophyta; class Magnoliopsida; order Brassicales; family Brassicaceae; genus Eutrema; species Eutrema heterophyllum. The sequence goes on from PKMM01033390.1 coordinate 1,229,768, forward strand.
GGCGTAAAATCAAGCCTTCGAAGACGAGAGAGAACATAAACTTTGTACCAGATAACGGAGAGAAACGAGCCTTCGAAGGCGACAAACACCACGGCGGTTGGTATTACTGCCGAGGCGGCGTCTAATGGCAGCGCGTAGGCGGAAGAAGACGATGAAGTCAAATAAGGGCTAAATCAACATGAATCGAGAGCAGCACCGTCGAATCATTCAGCGGACCGAGACCTACGGCGACGAAACCGCCATCGACGACCAAGAGATATCCCAGAACGCCGCCTGTAGTTCCAGAGGATTGTCACATCGATTGCGATTCATCCTTCTCGGTTATAGACGACGGAGACGGCGATCTAGATTCTTCCTCCCGTCGTTGGAATCCACTCTTCCTCTATTATCTGATACCTTTGATAAAGGGATAAAAGCAGGAAGATGAAGAAGATCATGAGAGAGAAATGAAAAAATAGAGAGATGAGGGAGAGAGAAAGAGACGTAGAGAAAGAGACGGAGAGAAATTAATGAGATAATATCGAGCTACTTACGTTTAGAGTATAAGGACATTTTGGGATTAAAATATGTTAAATAGTGTTAAGAATAGCGAATGGTTAGATAGCTAATTTAAGTGTTTTTATGGTTATCTGTTGCAATTTCTCAAAAATTAATTTATAAAAAAAAAAAAAAAACATTTTCTTCTCCACCTCTCTCCTTTCTCGTGTCGTCTCTTCTTGTTCTTTTCTTCTTCTTTCTTCTTTTCTTCTTCTTCTTCTTTTTTTGAAGAGATTTCTTCTTCTTCTTCTTCTCCTATTTATCGTTTCCTTCTCTACTCCCATCAGATCTGCGCCGGTACCTTCTCCTTCTCTCTATGAACCTGATCGATCTCATCCTCTTCCATGGACGACGACCTAGAATGCCTAATAACTCCACTACAGTTTCCGGTGCCCTCCCCAAATTTCCCAAATTGTGATTTCATAATTTCAGTTTCGATTCAGCCTGATTTTTTGGTGAAATTATAAGGAAGATTGTGAAAAAAAATATATATACATACAATTTTGAATTGGGGACGATCCATGGCGAGGTAGAAGTGTAGTTGTTGACTGCCAAAGAAAACAAAAATTGGGTTTTGGTAGAAGGTAGGAGATAAACCACCGAATCCAAATCACCATAACCGCCGGAACAGCAACCGCCGCCGCCGCAACCATCGACATCACTCCGAAAACCGCTCCTAACACCACAGACTCATAAACCACCGGTATTCGAGACAGACCCATGTCTCCGCCGCCGGTGACGCCATCTTCTCTGTCTCCAGCTCCTCCGGCGACTCATAAAAAGAAGAAGAAGAGCAAAATTGAAAAAGTAAAAGAAGAGGAATAATTATTATTTTTATTTTTATAAAATATTAATTTTGTTTTTCTGATAAAATAAATCAAATTTATTAAATAAATGAGGGTAAAATCGGATTTTCAAAATATAAATGTTGTAAAATATACGATTGATAGTTTGAGTATTAAAATAGATGCCAACGTTAATCTGTATATTTTGTTGTATGTCAAAATAATTCGTGTATTAAACATCCACTTTAAGTTCTAAATACTATATATTGGAAATATTTCGAAACACGATGTCTGTCTGTTACTATTCGGTTTCAAATCTTTATGTAACTTAACATAATATAATAACTTCTACCTAGAAGGCTACGAAACGTCGACTATTTTACAACATCTAATTTATTTCGAATAAATTTCACATTGTTTTTCTGCAGTAGTATTTTTTTTCGCCAAAACTGCTTTATAAAATAGTGAAAAAGTAAAACTAAATTAACTCAACAAACTGTTTTTCATAGTGTTTTTAAATACTTAGAACCGTATAATTAATGGTGTTTTATAACCGTATATTACAACTCAAAACTGTAGTGTAGATTTCTCTAGCTAATTAACAAGATGAGGGCTACTAAATAGTGGCTTTTGCATCACGAAACACAATTACACTATTTACGCATATTTGATTAAAATATGCGAACGCACCACAAAAACGAAAATTATATATCTGATGTGTTTTTTATTAGAATCATGGTCTAAACTCTCCCAATTGATAATCATGAATCGTATATGAGAACAAACTAATTTGTTAATTCTATCTAAAAGACTTTTTAAAACAGTGCAACGCTATTGTACGGACAATCCTTGCAAAGCGGAGAGTAGATCTGAAAGAATCGAATTTCATCACCAAAGATGAAATTAAAGAGTAAAAAATAACAATAATAGAAAAGGCAAGAGTATGTAATTACCATAAATAAGATATTCAAAGGAAATTAAATAAATTTCACAGTGATTCTTATCCTGCATGGGATTTCATGCTTGCATATCACAATGAATCTAAAGATGATGCCAATTTGAACGTCATTTTTAGTTGCGTTTTTTTTTTGGGTGAAAATTTGAGTGTATTTTAAGTCAGTGACTAATTTAATTAGCTATATTCTCTCAAGTTGTAAATATTTAAACACAAAAGGTTCAAATAGCAAAATTAAATAAATAGGATTAGGAATATGATCATTCAAAGTGAATATGAACCCATGGATGGGAATAAATAATGATACATTATTAATTATTTGTAATTAAAAAAAACTGCCTAGTGGTGTAGTGGAATCCATTACACACCGTTTTATTTTATTTTTGTAGTCTTCTTAATTACGGTTATATTCCATTGATAAGATAGTTAATCACTTGTTTAGTCATAGTCGCCACGTCATTAAACAAGAATAAACGAATATTCTTATTTTATATAATCATATATTGAACTAATCAACGGTACTCATTTGTTGTATTGCTGAAAAGAGAACGAAAAGTTGTGGGAAAATACCATCATGGTCCCATCTTCTATAAAAAGAAATTTATATATACAAAAACAAGGTTATGGTTATTAATTATATCTAATAATTTAATTAACTTGTTTAGTGATCAAAATAATGGTTGGCTTAAGTTGAACCTCCAGTCGAGAAATGAAGATTTGATTCCAACATCGTATACTTCAACCTCGCAATAATTAAACTTTCAAACTTTATACAAACTATAGTTATTGTAAATTATTTTGTATAACCAGAAACTTATTTATATATATATTGCTTTATTTTGCTTTTGTGTGGAGCCTAATCAAGAGCATTTTAGGTGTAAATATTTTAATAACCCATAGCATAGGTCTTGTTAGACAATAAACAATGTAAAATATATATTATTATTCCGCACTCATGTTGTATATCTATTACTATGATTTCCAAGTATCTTTATTGATATTATATATCGAAGTATACTGATTTTGTTTAAATCATTCATTTTAAGATATGCTAAAATCATAAAAATGACTCTTCCCTTCTCTCAAAGGGTAAGGGGTCTCCAAACTCTAAGCTAGTTTTTTTTTTTTTTTTTTTTTGTAACAAGGGTTAAACTCTAAGCTCGTTAATGATCAAGAATAGCTCAGATTTATTAAAGATTCTCCCTATAGTCAATAATATTAATCTGCGAGATTATCATAATTTGCAAGAAACATATATACAAATACCGACTTTTAAAGATCATGTCATAATAATTCGAAAAATCAAACGGAGTTAATTAGCACGGTGCTTGGCATATGCACGTAATCGTAAATACGCGTGTGTCGGTGTGTGTGTGTGTTTAACAGTGTTCAGTTTGGACTAAATGATTACATTTTTGTCTTTTTTTACTCCGTATAATTACAACACTCTATGGAAGAGTATGGGAATCTATTCAAATATATATGTAATTAAAACATTACATTTTAATGTGGAATCATTGCTTTTGTACGGTACACATTTCTCGTATCGAAAAGGTTAGAATTTTCAAACCATTTATGTAAAATTTAAAACGATATAATATGTAGGTTGATATAAGTATATAACGTTGTATGAATTTAGATCATTTTAAAAAGTAGGTCATATACAAAACTCACCAAAAAATGTATGCGTAATTTAATTACGTACATTTGTAGAAATGTTGTACGTAGTATGAATCTATGATTATCCATTGTTGGTTCTAGATCTAATAAGATCATGACCGGGATTTGAAATATATTGATTGGTACTAGTGTAGATGTCGTTTCATATCCAAAAAAATGAAAAAATAAGAGTTGAATCATACAAACTTTCCAAATATGAAAAAGTGGGACTTTGCATTAAACATAAAAGAATTCAAACGCTGTAATCATATCATTCGCACTCTTTGGCTCTTTCTCTGCTTCTTCTCCCAACCTGAGGTGGAGTCACGCAGATTGTCAATTATTAAGGGGTATTTTGGTAATTTCGGGGAAGAAATTTCGTCCGTACACATAAAGAGTAAAGGGTCGCTTTCGACCTACTTCACAATCCCACTTAACCGTTAGGTCAAGCTCCCATCTGGGAGAATCTTTTTGCGATCCATTATCAATAATTTTAAAGAGTCCGTACTTTTTCTTTTTTGAACTAAAGACTTGTTCAGTTGACAATATTTTAGTCGCTGAGAGACTATAGTTTTGCATTATCGTTTGCGGAATGACAGGAATAATTTTGTGATTTTACAAGATTTTATTAATCGTACAAGTACAACTATTCAGAATCATGTTTTATGTCCAAGCATGTTGCGATTATATAAGTTTAGTAACCAAACTGAAAAGAATTCTATTAATAGTTTTCTGGACTTTTGGCTAACTAATTATCTCATCCTATTATAAAGATTTCTTTTTCTTCTTTTTCTATTAAGTCAAGTTTTGTTTTTGGTATATTTATACAATTTTCGATTTTTGACAGAATTACAAAGAGACAATACAACGAAAACAGAAGAAATAAAACTATGAACTACAACATATGAGAGAAACCAAAACCAAACAAAGAACCCTATAGAAGAAGCACATGGGTGAAACAACTATTCCGAACACCTTGGCACAACACGAAGTGTTTCTGCCACAACTCTCTCGAACTCGAGTCCTCATCTTTGTTGCTGCAAGCAACCGATGGCGAGACCCATCCTCAAAACCTCTGACCCATCAGCACCTACAGCTTTTTCGAAGATAAACGCTAACGAAACCTGCATCAAAAGTATCCATAAAGCGAGAACCAATTGCAGGAACTACGAACATGCCGGCGACACAGGGAGAACCAACAGACGGTCAGAGAAGTCGGCTCTAACCACCGGTCCCACGGTTAACAAGCATCAATCCCGACTACTTGCCAGCAACACAAGGGACCTTCTCCCCTGGCCATGTCGAGGAGACCACAACAGGAACCCGACGCCTCTATTCTAGCTCGTGGACACCACCACCGCCTCCACCGTCAAACCCCAGAGCTGATGTAGAGCAGTAGAGGAATGGCTCACTTCTTGAAGCAGAAACCGAAGCAAACTAAACACGCAACAGAGCAAATCGAGGAGTCACTACGATATGATGGCTTTCGAAGGAACCTAGAATCGGAAAATGAACTACGCGAAGTCTGGTGTTGAACACGAACACCCATGGAAGCAATGCCGCCGGGTAGCCTTGAGAAACATCCGCCAGAATCAGCCACCATCTCAAGACCGCTGCCCTTGATTCACCACCACCGGAGAGGGAGCAACACCTAGCTGAAGCCGCCACAACTCCGCCGCGACAAAGAAAACTGGAACCTCCAAATTTCAGCACCGGCAACGAGGATCCCGTCCTCAAGAATCCGAATCGCCAATGTGAGAAACCGAAGAAGACAAATCTACTTTTACCACCGCCGGTCCAACCATTGAAGACGAAAGCCGAACAAACGAGATAGAGCAAAGAAACGCCGGAGGCAAAGAAACCCAACCGACGAACCCTCTACCGAAGCCAAAGCCGATGCCACGCCTCACCACCGGAAGAAGACCCTGCTCTAGCCGCCGGAGACACCAGAGGTCACCGATCTCATATCTTTTAACACATAAAACTTCACCGCCAAAAATTGAACAATGCAGGAGAAGACGCTGCAAAGAGAAGAAAAAGGAAAGGGAGCCTCCCCGGTGGCGGCGAGGAGTGCCGGTCACCGGGGAGACAGCATATCTGAGATTTGAGAAGTTGAAACTAGAGGGCGGCGGCGCTTGGGAGAGGATAAAGAGAGGGAAAATTAGGTTTTTTATTTGCAGTTTCAAGTTTCAACAATAAAAACACGTTCCTATTAAGTCATGTTACCAATCAATACCATTGTTTGATCTGCATTATGACAGACCTAGCTAGGAATAACTTTTACAAATTAAGGGGTTGAACACGCGGATGTGCTTAGTTCATGGGGTATTACAATGCCAAAAGTCTGTTTGCTTTGTGGGGTTGAAGATGAATCAAGGCAGCACCTGTCTTTTCTCATATGCATGTATCTATGCCAAAGAATTTTGGGAACATTTCATTCATCACGCTCAGCTAGATCCTCCCAACAGTTTTGAAAATATCCTCGGTCGTATGGTCTCGCTCTTCCTCATCAAATCGCAAGCTTATAATCATATGTAAGTTGTTCTTTCAAATTAAGCTGATGTCTATGAGATGTGGAGACAACGAAATGCCAGGCTACATACAGGAGAATCAAGACCAGCCACGTTAATTATCCGACAAATTCATCAAACTCTACGCCTTGACGCACCAAACTAGATGACACCTTTTTAACGTACTGGTTTCAGATCTTCCACATAAACTAAAAAGGTTATCTCCCGTTGCAATAACATTAACCATTAACAATACTTTTACAAATTGTACAGTTATACGCAATCACAAATTATATATTCATCAACGTCATCATTCTTAATTCTTAAACTAGAATAAAATAAAATAAAATAAGTAAATTAACTTCATCATTCCGAAAATTTAATTATAAATTAAAAACCAAAAGAAACAAATAATTCAAGACTAATCTTTAATAACACATGTTATTATGTTAAATAATTTTTTCCTTCCCATGCATAACAACCGCATTCAAATCCAGTATTTATAAAACCGAAACATTTTCCCTCTAAACAATGTATGACTAACTTAGGTGAGATTCTGTTTTTTTCATCCATTATTGCTCTCTTTTAGTAGTATTTGTTTAAAATGGTTGGGTAGGATTCCAAGCATTCCTCAATATATATTTATTTTTTTCAATTTTTTTCCAGCTAATCAAATGTTAAAGTTACATACATCACAACTTCGACAGGGGATTGATCAATCTGTTACAATTATAAATGGAAAGTAAAGAACAGCCAAAAGACAAACACATATACATATACATATTTAATTTTAGATTTGATTTATACACTGTAAAAGAATTTCGTGTAGTTTTGGGTAAATGGATGATAAATTAAACATAATGTTAATAACATAAGTGAAGAGGGGACCATAAAGATAGATATATCACATGATCTCTCTCTGACTCTGAAGATGGGCCTCAATCTCTCGTCCTCCCCATTATTTATCCCTGCAAAACCTTATGCTTCTGGATAAGTCTTTACTCAAATGTCTAAATGTTTATGAGATAACAGAAAATTTAGTATGTTTTTTCTGCAACTAAAATTTAGTATGGTTGAAGAATAAAATTATAGCAACTAATACTAAAAAAATAAAAGATTAGATACATATATATATATGACATCTAACCACGTGAATCTAAACGTATATATATATATATATACACACTAGTTTTTAATAGGAATATCCAAGTAATAATCAGATTATTATTCTGAAAAATGTAATGTTATAATATTTCACAAACAGGGATTAATGAGAAAAGAGTGACAATTATTGAGAGAGAGTAGGGACCAAGTGAGGATGAGTTTTATAGGGTAGTGATTCAAGAAATGGAAATTATTGAGAGTCGCGTCAATTATGGGTAATTAGTTCATAGACTAGAGTAGATTAGTAGATAGGGGCTTTAATGTTCATGATCCCATGCCTAGTTGTTCTTCCGTTTTCATTTCTAAAGTTTTTAGAAACATTGCAAAGTTTAAATTTTAATTAAAATTGAAAAACCAACCAAATGTTGCACCTCGGTTACAAAACAAAAAAAAACAAATGTTGCACCTACTTCTCCTTCGGTCCTTCCTTCCATGCACGGTGTTTTAGTTTCTTAACTATTCTATTAGCTTTTTGAGAAAATAAATCAGCTTCAAAACAATTTGAAAACATACAAACCCAATTATGATCCCGACATAATCTACAGGAAAATGGTCATTAAAATTACCAACTTAGACGTTTTCGCCAAAAAAAATACATACTCTTTAATAAACAAAAAAATGTATCAACTATTGTTGACAGGGCCATTTTAGATATAACAATAGTCAACTTTAATAACAATTTAACGCCGTTGACAGATGTTTAAAAATCCGTTAATATAAAACGACGTCGTTTTGGTAAAACGTACGAAGCCGTTTTGTTAAACAAAATTAAAATAAAACTTAGGTGGATTGAACCCTAGTGGATGATGAGTCTCAAGCAGACCCCAACCAATTTAACAAGCTCGACTTTTGAACATAACATCTATTTATACATATATATATATATATATATATTCTCAGTGAAGGCCCATATCTCTTATTGTTCCTAACCCGTCTCTCCAGCGACGGAGACTGAGGATTCTGAGTTGACCAATCAGGTGCTGTCGAGCTCATCGGCGGAGAAATCGCAATAGACGGTGAAATTGCCGGAGAATCCGAGGTTGAGGAGGGGGCGACGGATTTGCCCTCGCCAGCCACCGTAGAGAAAAATGCCAGGCCGATTGTTGTTGCGACGGCGAGCACGGCGGAGATAACCGGGATAAGGAGTGTACGGGAAGCAGTATGCGGTTTAGGAGAGCGAGGGAGGACGAGGGGGGAGATGTTCGCCGGAAAAGTGGCATACATGTAATGTTATTATATATATTTAAATAGATGTTAAAACCAGAAGATAAGTTTGTCACGGTGGTAGTGTTTTGCTTAAGTTTCATGCCCCCCAGGGTTCGATCCATCTCAAACTCTATTTAATGGTTTTTAGCAAAACAGCGTTGTTTTGATCTAAAATAGTTCGGTCAACACTAGTTGATACATATTTTGGCTTATTAAAAAGTCTGTATTTTGTTTGGCGAAAACATCTAAGTTGATAATTTTAATGACCGTTTACCCGTAATCTACTAACTATAAATTTAAATTATGAAACTGTTTGTTATGGCTAATCCAAATTCTTACAACCCATGGGCCACAAGGAAAGATGTCAAGAATTTTCTTCGAGAGCCCTCTAAACACTATGGTTAGGCCTTGAAGCCCGCCTGTCAGCAATAGAAATGGGCTAAATTTTCAATAAAAAAAAACCAAACAAGTAACTAAGAAAAAGATAGAAATGAAGGCTTACTGGATTCAGAGTCCAATGTCCTGACCACTAGACCATGGAACCATTTTTGCACAGTTCCACACTATTAAGAGATTTATCTCAAATGTAAAAATTAAATGGAGTTCGTTAGTAGGAAGAAAGTCAATAATTTCGTAATGATGATTTTACTTACTCCGGTCTAGAAAAAGAAAAAGGAAAAGAAAGTCGGTCCATAATAATTAAAGTAAAGTTAGCTTTCACACACGAGCTTCATTTGCCTTTATATGCTTCGGAGATGATAGTCTAAAAACTCTATATACAGATCCTTGTGACAACAGTTAAAATTTAAAACTTCACTTTTTTAATTTCCGATGGGGCGAAAAGTCTTAAATATCCTCGTCTTCTCCGTCGCTGTTCTCTTCTTTTCTTTCTCCTCCGCCACTTCTTCTTCCCAATACAACACACTCGTCGTCAACACTCTCCCTTCTTCCCCAGTCCTCTCATCGCCCGAATCCGAATCCGAATCCGAATCCTTCATCAGTGATTCCGACTCCACAACTTCACTCTCCGTCCATTTATCACACGTCGATGCTCTCTATTCCTCCGCCGACGCCTCTCCGGTGGACCTCTTCAACCTCCGTCTCCAACGAGATTCCATCCGAGTCAAATCCCTGACCAGCCTCGCCGGCCGGAATGTCACGAGAAGAACTCCACACTCCGCCGGTGGATTTAGCGGAGCTGTTATCTCCGGTCTCTCACAAGGAAGCGGAGAGTATTTCATGAGGTTAGGCGTAGGAACTCCGGCGACTAACATTTACATGGTCCTCGACACAGGAAGCGACGTCGTTTGGCTCCAGTGCTCTCCTTGTAAAGTATGTTACAACCAATCCGACCCGATTTTCGACCCGGCTAAATCAAAAACTTTTGCCACCGTCCCATGTGGATCTCGTCTTTGCCGGAGATTAGACGACTCGTCGGAATGTGTCAGCCGTCGAAGCAAGACTTGCCTCTATCAAGTATCGTACGGTGATGGATCGTTCACGCTAGGAGATTTCTCCACCGAAACGCTGACGTTTCATGGAGCGCGTGTGGATCATGTGGCGTTAGGATGCGGTCACGATAACGAAGGTTTGTTCGTTGGTGCGGCTGGGCTGTTGGGCCTGGGCCGTGGAGGATTATCGTTTCCGTCGCAGACAAAAAACCGTTATGACGGGAAATTCTCTTACTGTTTGGTTGACCGGACGAGTTCCGGTTCTTCATCTAAACCGCCGTCAACTATTGTCTTCGGAAACGACTCCGTTCCGAAAACCGCCGTTTTCACGCCGTTGCTAACGAACCCGAAGCTAGACACGTTTTATTACTTGCAGCTTTTAGGAATCAGCGTCGGCGGTTCGCGCGTTCCCGGCGTTTCGGAATCGCAATTCAAGCTTGACGCCACCGGAAACGGCGGGGTTATTATCGATTCCGGTACTTCGGTTACCCGGCTGACGCAGTCTGCTTACGTAGCGCTTAGAGACGCGTTTCGTGTCGGAGCGATAAGGCTGAAGCGTGCTCCGTCGTATTCTCTGTTTGATACGTGTTTCGATCTTTCGGGGATGACGACGGTGAAGGTTCCGACGGTGGTGTTTCATTTCGGCGGCGGAGAGGTTTCGCTTCCGGCGAGTAATTATCTGATTCCGGTGAACACTCAAGGACGGTTCTGTTTTGCGTTCGCCGGAACAATGGGGAGTTTGTCGATAATTGGGAACATACAGCAACAAGGTTTCCGGGTCGCTTATGACTTAGTCGGGTCACGGGTCGGTTTTTTGTCTCGCGCGTGTTAGATTTTGTGTTTTAGTTGACTGATTGATTCCCAAACTCTATATGGGAGAAAAATAAAAAAAGCAATTTATCATATTATTGTTATCAATTCATCATACTACTCATTAGTCATTATTAATGAAGATCCCGAGATGGATATCTCTTCCTACACGGTGGTTTAGATTGTACTTCCTATACGATTCGGTTTAAAAGTTGTACTTCTCTACGCTCAATCAAAGAGAAGTAAATCCTAATTGTATTGTTTTTCTTTACAACTTTTAAAAGAAAAATGAAATTATTGGCAACGCACTAGCTAGACTAGTTTTTCTTTACTAGCATCAAGTGTTCATTTCGCTTATACCGTCAAAAGCAAGTTTTAGTGTAATAAGTAATAACCAAATAAAACATTTTACAATTCTCCAACTGTATAGCACTTGGTCATAGATTGAGACACTAAACAACTAATCTAAAAGTATGTATACACTATGATAAAAGTTATTTGCACTACCATTTAGAAGTTTGCCTCAATTATGTCTACCCGAATTCTTAATACATCTAACTTAGCTAGTTTCAAAATTAAATTCCATGAATCTTCTTCACATCTTGATTTACCACTATACAAAACTTATTTGGATTACTAGCTTCTTACTTTTTTTTCCTAATTAATCCTTTTTTGAACTCAAGTATTATATATATACACATATATAGTATCGGTTCGGCGAATCTCGATATTTTGATATGAATTTAAGTATATATATGTGTGTCGTAAACGACACATTGTATCATTAATATACGGGTGGACATACACTCTTGTTGTTTTCTCTCCATGTGAGTAAGAGAGTGTGGAGATCAGAAAGTTTTTGGTTTTACGTGTTGTAAGAAGCAGTGTCTATTTTGACAGGAGAAACAAAATAATTTCCTCAGTAAGTAAAAAATCAATAGTAATAATGATTAATAATCCGAAATTAAAAAAAAACATCCACCGGCACACGGGCCCACATGGAAGAATAATGCAGCCACCGAACGAGCCACCAGTTATATACCCAATCCTTCCCCGCTCTTTCCTCCGCAAATATCTCTTCTCACTCACTTGCGTAGTTAGTGGAGATGTATGTGATCAGTCATTTTTATGCTCAGAGCGGTTCTAAAAGGCCAAACTTTTTGGGTCAACCTAAAAATTCATCAATTTATCAGATAAACAGTAGACTTTTAGAGTGCCGTAAAAAAAGAGAGTAGACTTTAGAGATAAACGACGTAGTATAAAATAAAACATACGGGCAGCATATAGTTTCTCTTAGTAACCAAGGTGTTATAAAAGTTATATTTTCTATCATAACCATTATTTTAAACTGTAAACACATTATCCATAAAAAAATATGTAGTTAGGATTTAAACCGTTATTTATTTATTTATTTATTTTGGTTTAAACCACAGCCTTACATTTTTCTTGTATATCGAAAATTGTTAATAATTTTAAATAGACGACAACTTTCCGTAACATGATGACAATTTGCATTTCCGATTTATTCCGAGACAAATGTCTTGTTAGATATTGGAAAAATGACTCGAAGTCCACGAATCTTATATCATATTGCTCGTGACATATCGGACAAAGGAAGAAATATATATATCCTCAATGAATCCCCAAATATCCCTACTTCTTTTTTTTTTTTTTGTTTCTGCAAACCATATCTTTATTAATTTGATGATACAAAATTAGAGTACAATCTTTTTGTTAACCAAACTTGGTGAATAGATACAATCAAAAAATAAAATATTGTTCGGAAGTCCATTACGGACTAATAAATATGCCGCTGTATTAACATTATGTTTAACATGTGTACAAGATATTTGAGAGAACTTATGTTTCCATACTATTATATCATCAACCATATTGAGAATTAACAAGTCATATTGTTGGCCTTGAGCAACTTTTATTAAACTTTCATTATACCCATCAAATATGATCGAGTCGTATCTTCTTATCCATACATTTTGCATTGCACACAACATGGACTTACCATCAGCTTCCAAATTTGATATCGATGTCCCTAAATTAACGGAACCCGTTGCTGAGCTACTGATCCGCCATGATTCCTTATAATCCATCCTCCCACAATCCTCCTCGTAACTAGATCGAAAGCAACATCATAATTACATTTGAATTGTCCTATTTCCGGGCGTTTCCAATTTGAGACTTTAGGTGTACTTTGTTTCACTTTATCATCATTATTGGCTATAATCCATTCGTTAACATCAATCTTGGAAAATTCAACATCTTTTTAGGATTAATCTTCTTTTTGTTAAAAAGTAAGTTATTTTGGGATTTCCATATCCTCCACATTATCCACCATGGAAGGAGTTTTTGATTTTGATGGACACTTAATCCTTGTGAACTTTGTAAATTCATAATGTATCGGATATTCTCTTCTACAGCTTGTGATGGGTTTAAAAAACAAGGAAACAAAAAGGATTTATTTATTGGTTTCCTAATTTTATTTATTTATGATTTACGAAAAGCCCGGTGGACTAATATGTTGTAATACGGCCCATAACAAAACAAAACGGCACGTAACAAAAACCAAAGCAATACGAAAATGACCAATTTTGCGACCATCTCTCATCAGCGACGTTCAAACTTCAAATCGGCGGCGAGATATTCAGATCATATTTCCTCGAGCCGTTACCATATAGCAATCCCCAGTGTTTCTCTACGGTGGCTCCGGTTTTCTGATCTTCGTCGAACAGAGCAAACATATACACAGGAATCTTATTCCATCCTCTTTTTAGATGCTCAATCAGCCGTCGGTTGAAAACCCTAGCGTTCTCCAAATTCGCAGCTACTTCGCCGGGATCTCCCCTCGACGGCCACCCAATCTCCGATACAATCACCGGAATCTTCGGAAATCCCAGAGATTTCACGGCGGAGTCCACAGAATCCAACATTATGTCGAACAGGTTGGTGTATGTGACTCCACTGTACGGGTCGGTGTATTTCCGGCGTTTGGGGCTGTTCATCGGCTGAAACAGAGCGAAATCCAGTGGAATCGAAGGGAATGATTGTTTGTAGGCGAGGTATGGGTAGACATTCACCATGAGAGGAGAATTTGTTTGCTGCAGAAACCTCAGGAGTGGTTTCAAAACCGATTCGGCGATCGATTTATGGAAAATCGCAGCCGAGGGAGGGAATCGTCGGGACAGAATCGCGAGGGAATGCGTGGTGGAGACTTTGATCTTCTTGTGCAATCGGTACCTCTTGATTGCTCGATGAACGTTGACCATAGCTGAGACGAGGTGGCCCGAGAATTGCGGCAGCAGCGAGACTTCGTTTCCGACGGCGATTGATGTGATGATTGTGTTCTTGTGGTAAGGCAAAATGAAACTCCTGATGATTGATTCGGCTTCGGAGGCATTGGAGGCTAGAATCGGAATCTTGTCGTTGGGGATACAGAGGGAGAGAGAGATTCCGGTGTTGGCGAAGGATTTGGTGACTCTTGGATCCATGTCGAAGGTTTTGACATGTTTGATGGAGAGAGAATTGACTAGCGATGGTATGGCTTCCGGTGGAGGAAGATTGGAGCCGTAACGCCCATAGTTGATCCCGATTTCTGGAACTGGAAAACAACCGAGAAAGTGAAGGAAAAGCAAACAAGAAACTCAGTGAGAAGAAGACTCGTCTTTTAATTTTCCACAACAGAAACAAAAGATTACCTCCAAGATTGGAGGCGAATCGTCCGTAGTTGATTCCGATTTCTGGGCCTGTTAAGCAAACGAGAAAGTGAACGAAAACGAGCGAAAGAGGAACAAGAAACGCAATAAAATGAGCCTCAATTCATCGAGAAATCATAACAGAATCACCAGTTTTTTACCTCCAAGGGATGTGATCGTGGAGCAAGAAGCCATTGAGATGGAAAAGATCAACAGAATCCAGAAAGTGTAATGCGTCATCATCATCATCTCTCTGTTTTTCGTTTTCTCGACTGGGTTGAGCGATTTTGGTAGTGGGAAATGAAATCTACAGAACTATATATAAACGATCATTATCGTAGTTACATAAACACCCACCGAATCTGCTTCACGGAGGTTTACAGAGAGGGGCAAATAAGTCATTTCGATGATATGGGAGAGCAAAGTTAACCGGCTAGGCAAGTGGCAACTGATTGATATGTTGACCCAACAAATAAAAACGAGGGTAAATAAGTCATTTCGATCGACCATAGTAAACCGACTTGCACAGTGGAAACAGATATTAAACCAACACCAAAATCGGAAAATTCATCGACGGAAATTTCTTAGGTTTTTTTTTTTCTTTTTTTTTCATCCGCCCTTTACGGAAACTAGAAGGAGAATTCTGAATTTCCGATTGCCGGCGATGGAAGGGAGAGATGACGGCGGCGGGAAAGTTATGGGCTTGATAGAGAAAGCGACGAAATCGACTGCGCAAGAGGTTGACCCGAGGCTGCTCAAGGCGATCAAATTTACTCTTCGGAATTCTGATTCGGAGGTCCGACTCGGTGCGAGAACCCTAATGGAGCTCATGAAACATAAACACTCTCAGGTTATTGCTTACATTTAGCAACGTCTTCGTAATTTTGTTTTGGGGGTTATTCATTATTTCGCCTCTTCGAATTGCATCTCTGTACGTGTTTGAAGTATTGTTTTCACATTCTCAGAAACTGTGGTTTGATCGAAATTTGCTCTTAAGGAATGGTGATCAGATCTGGGACAATAGAATGTAACGCGGGGATCATTTTCTTTGGCAGGTTCGATATTTGACGCTTCTCATAATTGACGAGCTTTTCATGAGATCAAAGCTCTTTAGAGCTCTAATAGTTGAGAATCTTGATCAGCTGCTGAGTTTAAGTGTTGGGTTTAGAAACAATCTACCTCTTCCTGCACCACCGGCTATTGCCACCATTTTGCGTACGAAGGCTATTGAGTTCCTGGAGAAGTGGAATTTGTCTTTTGGGTTATATTACAAGGAGCTTAGGCTGGGTTTTGATTACCTTAAGAATACCCTCAAGCTCAAGTTCCCTGATTTGCAGGCAAACGCTGCGCGGATTCAACGAGAGAGACAGGAGAGAGAGATGAGGACAAAAGAGATTTTACGAAACAAGTTTGAATCCTTGAGGGATACTTTTGGACTCTTAAAATATGAGATTGACGAAACAACAAAGGAAATCAACGAGTGTCTGGAAATTGTTCGATGGAGAGGGGATGATGGTATTCCTCTTGCGATCTTAGATGAGGAAGATTACGAGGAGATCCGTTGTTCTCATCTGAGGCAAATTCGTCTTGATTCACTGAAACAATCAGATAAGGTTGAAGAAACTAGTGAAAACAGAGTGGTATTCGATGTATTGAGGGAAAAGTGCAAGCTTCTAGTGAAAAAGCATCTGATCTCGGCTCAAGAAGGGATCTCTCTTCTCATCAGGGTTGAGGTAAGTGATAACAGGACGAGAGATTCCATGTTGAAAGAGTTCATCGATATTAGGAATAACATATTGGCAACTCAAAAGAAATGTGAAGAAGCTGGTTTTACAATTTCAAGAATGATTGCCACTCGGGACAAAGAAGAAGCAAACGAGGAAGAAGAAGATATCTGGGAGGAAGATGATGGCAAGGTTAGAACTGATCCAGTCAAAAACGTGGCTCCTTTGGCGAGAAGTCAGAACGGTGAGGGTTCGTCCTTGCAATCATCAAGTGAAGCAAATAGGTCTACTTCAGAATCTAGGTCCAATAAAGCGTCGACCACTAAAGAAGTTGGAAGAAGTGGTGGCTCTCTTAGGGATAAGCTAATTTCTGAAGCGCCCGTGATGAATTGGGGATCACAGTTGAGTAATTGGGACTCAACTACGGAAGTTCGAGCTAATCATCGAGGCTTAGAGCTCGAGAGCCACTGGGGCAGGGTGGATCAAGATGCTGTAATTCCAGCAGATAAAATAGCAGAATTAAATCTCCAGGCAAATGTTTATAGAGAAGAGAGAACAGAGATACCTCCATGCCATGCTCCTCTAAAGAAAGGTGGTCTTTGCCAGAGAAGAGATCTACGAGCCTGTCCGTTTCATGGACCCATTGTACCTCGGGATGATGAAGGAAACCCCATAATCCAGGAATCTCCATTAGACGAGAGTGAAAACCAAACTTCTTCGAGTACAGGGATCGACCAGGACGTGCCTATGGATGAAACAATTTCAGATTCTAATCAGTTTGCTAGGCAAATAGCAAAACAAGCTCTGAAGAATATCCGGGAGAAAGACAGAGAAGAGATGAGGAAAATAGCAAACCGAGCAAAGCTTGCTAAGGTTAAGGAACATAATTTTTCAGTTCTGCGTGATGCTGCTTTAGCCTCAACTTCTAGATCAGCTGTTATCGACGAAGAGTTTGATAGAGTCTTTGCTGCAAGAAACAACAAGAAACAAAACTTTTCCTCGATGCGGCGTAAGAAAACAACGGCTAAAGATAGAATATCCGAGAGACTGTTTAGTAACCGGGTAAAAGGTAATAAACCTAAGCAGTTGCCTCAGGGTGATGATGAGAAGTACCGGGAAACAGCGGCGAACCAGTGGTAACAAAAAAAAAAAATCTAAATCATTCTAGGTTAGTCATTTTCTAATCCTGAAAGGCCTTAAATTCGATTCTTTAATGCAAATAGCTAATGGCTTTTTGGTGAATATTAGCCATTTGGTGAATAAACAGATTCTGTAGTGATTGATCTCTTTTAACTGTCACAAAACTTATGTAGAAACAGTTTTCAAGCCAAATCTCAGATTCTCTGAAGCTTTTTCTTTTCTCAGACAAAAACCCAACAGAAAGAGGATTGTACAATGACATGTTCTGTTAAAAAGTAATGACAGATCATGAGAGCTGGATCGTTGTTGTTGGCTTTTTCTAACATGTGTTTTATCTTTAAGGATGATCACTATCATGAGACCAATTATGTATGTATGGAATAATTTTCTTTTATTCTCAAAGGAATTGTGAGTTTGCTTGAGATGAAGAAGAGGAAAAATGTTCTTTTACATTATCATTGGTTTTTAAGTGTCTTTGAACCCAAGCCACATCACATTACTTATTTCTCTTATGATTTCATATTCTTAACGTCTAAAGTTAATTATTTAAATACATCTCTTTAAGTCAAAAAGAAAGATAAGTGTATGCTTTTCATGAATCTTTGAAGTTTATATAATGGTAGTTTTGAAAAGTAAAATTACCACAAATTTTATTATTTTTAATGAGATTGTGCAATTCCTACAAAATCTCCTACTATTGTAGTAGTAGTATAGAACTTCTATATTTTATAATGAGTTTTTCCGAGTAACCCTTTTTTGTTTGTATACAAATTATTTGAATAAAAAAAGTAAAACACTCATCAAAATCGACGCCAAAACAAAAAAAACGTCAAGAAAACAATGCAATCATGTCCCCCATTGTACATGTTTAGGCCCATCTTTACTGGACCATGGCCCTTTATTAGTAATTATTTTTAATAACCAACATTTTAATATTTAATTAAAAACGAAAAAAATCATTGAGTAAGAGGATATTATTATTAAATGATTATTTTCCCTATCCTGTAAATTCTTCTCTGAATCTCTTATAATTAATTTTTCCAATAACATTCTCTCTACTACAGTCGCCTTTGACCGTCCGATTTTAAATCAGCGTTTCCGGTTCATTTGACGGCAACTCTCTCTCTCTCTCTCTCTCTCTCTGGAATTCATTAAGAAAAGCATCTTTTTTTGTTGAAATTTACACTTCACGAGGGTTGACCTGTTTCTGTGGTGTTTCAATTCATCCATCCGTAAATCCAATTTGATCTTCGTCTCGATCGAAGATTAATCAAATTTTCACCTTTCTTCGGGATTTTTTTTTTGTTTTTAATTGGGTTTCGATGGATTTGGATAGCATGGACTGTACTTCAACCATGGATGTCACAGATGACGAAGAGATCCACCAAGATCGCCATTCGTACGCATCGGTTTCGAAGCATCATAGTAATAACAGCAACGCGAATGCTACTTCTGGGCTTCTTCCCACCACCACCAGTGTTCATGAGCTTCTCGAATGCCCTGTCTGCACCAATTCTATGTACCCTCCGATTCATCAGGTCTCTTCTCCTCCAATCCCTTGTTGCCTGATTTTGCCCTGATTTTGTTTTCCTCGATCTTTACTCTGTTGATTGGTTTTAGTTTTTTTTTTTTAGTTTCTGAAGAGTATCATCGCCAAATCTATAAGCTTTTCCGACTTTGCTGCATATTTGGATGTTCAAGCAGTTGTTATGTTAGAACTTGAAATTGGGCTTTATGGAATTGAAACAAAACTTGAAATTGCAATTACCTTGATTTGGGTTTTAAATTTATGGAATTTTGCTCTAGTTTCAAGTTTCCTTATTAAATTTGTCTATTGGTTTTGTGCTTCTGTGTATGGATGATCTCCATATTTGGTTCCCACTTAACATTCTTGTCACTAATGAGTAATGTGGAATTTTTAATGCAAGAATAATCATTGATCACGATTGTATATACCGTAGATACCCACTTCAAGATTCTTATTGTCTCTTTAGAGAGTTATGTAAAAACATTATTTACACAATGATTTGATTTCCCTGCAGTGTCACAATGGACATACTCTGTGTTCAACTTGTAAGAACAGGGTTCATAATCGCTGCCCAACTTGTAGACAAGAGCTCGGTGATATCCGTTGTTTGGCACTGGAAAAAGTAGCGGAATCTATTGAACTACCGTGCAAGTACATGTCACTTGGATGTCCGGAGATATTTCCTTATTACAGTAAGCTCAAACACGAGACAATATGTAACTTTAGGCCTTACAACTGTCCGTATGCTGGATCCGAGTGTTCAGTTATGGGAGATATCCCTTTCTTAGTTGCTCATCTGAGGGATGATCACAAGGTGGATATGCATTCTGGGTGTACTTTCAACCATCGTTATGTCAAGTCTAATCCTCGTGAAGTCGAAAATGCTACATGGATGTTAACTGTAAGTACACATGATTCATGTTTCATAGCTATCTTTAATCTTAAATCTTAAATCTGTTATGGAGCTTTGTTTAAAGAGTCATTAGGCTTGTTTCTGTGATGAAACTAGACCTTTCTAGTATAAACTGTAATGTGAAGCAATCAGAGGAGTCATGTTTTGCTTTTGTTGCGAGTCAGGTTTCAGTTGTGCTGCTTAGGGATGTCCAATTCGGTTTATGAAATATAAAAACAAATGAAAACTTAGTACCTTTCCTAGAGAAGGTCCAATTATTTAGGTAAATTTTTGTTCTGCGAGATCAATGGTTGTGAATCTTCTATCTCTCTACACATATTCAGGAGTTGCTATACTATAACCGTCCCACATTCTTATCAAAGTTTCTGTCTTTTGGTTTTGTTTCTGATTCAAATCGAAAATCAGGTCTTTCACTGCTTTGGTCAATACTTCTGTCTTCACTTTGAGGCTTTCCAGCTCGGAATGGCTCCAGTCTACATGGCGTTCTTGCGTTTCATGGGTGACGAAACCGAAGCTCGGAACTACAATTACAGTTTAGAAGTGGGAGGTTATGGTCGGAAGCTGACTTGGGAAGGAACACCGAGAAGCGTAAGAGACAGCCACAGGAAAGTTAGAGACAGTCATGATGGACTAATTATACAGAGAAACATGGCTCTGTTCTTCTCAGGTGGAGACAGGAAAGAGCTGAAACTGCGAGTCACCGGAAGAATCTGGAAAGAGCAGCAGCAAAGTGGTGAAGGCGGAGGAGCTTGTATCCCAAACTTGTCTTAAAACTGCAAGGGAAAAATCAAATTGATTTTTAAAACCTCGCCGACTTGGCTTTGTCTCTGTAACCAATGGTTCTTGGAATTTTCTGTAATTAGGGCTTTCTCTGTGATCGACGATAAACTTGGGTTGTTCTTATGTCTCTCTCTCTCATTGTCATGGAGGGTTTTTATAGTTCAGTCTGATGTATCTGGATCTGGGAAATGTAAATGTCGAACCTTTTTTCCGCAACATAGCTTATCACTCTCATTTAAAAAAGTCTCGTGTTTGTTCTGATAAACCCATCTTTGGGGTTTTGACATCTTCTTCAGTTCAAAGAGGAGGGATTGTAGTTTTATCCATTTCCCATCAATGGAGGTTCTAAACTCTGCTCATCCTAATGGTTTCTTCAATTTCTCGTCGCCGTCGTCGAAATCCAACAGGAGAGTCACTAACAAGAGAATCCAACATAGATTCCACTTGCCCAGCTCCAAAATCCCCTACTACCGCGCTTCATTCCTCCGAGTCTCGGCTCGGTTCGGGGAGACCTCGAGGCGACGTAATTCACTGAGGAAGAAGATTATCGGTGATGAGAATTGGCGTTCCAGACCGATTCCGTCGGACCCAGGTACGCAATCTCGAAACGAAAACCACAATTCCGAGCATAGTGATGATTTGCTAGAGTTTGGTAGCACCGAGGGATTGAAAGAGAAGGTTTCTCAAGATTCGAATTTGTTGAATGAGCTTCAAGACTGGGTTTCTCGGTATAAGAAGGAAGCAGAGTATTGGGGGATTGGTTCGAATCCCATTTTCACTGTCCATCAGGACTCGCTTGGAAACGTGGAGAAAGTAGTGGTTGATGAAGACGAAGTCTTGAGTAGAAAAACGGGTCTTGAGGATTTGGAAGCAGCGAGTTCTAGGGTTCTATATGCGAAGAAATTAGCTGAACAAATGGAGAATGGGGAAATTGTGTTAAATAAGGATCCTTCTCTGGTCAAGTTCGTTTCTTCTTCTTCTTCTTCCAAGGAAGAGCTTCAGTTCGTTACCTCAATCCAAAACGCAATTCTTCGTCTTGACTTAATTCCCAAGTTGCCGGCGATTGGAAGAGCTGTTTTGTGTGGTTACATAGGACTCTGGTTGCTGAAGACGGTGCTTGTGTATAGGAAGAGTAATGAGGTTGAGTGCACAGCGTTGGAGAAGGAGATGATGAGGAGAAAGATGAAAGCTTGGAAGGAAAAGGAAATGATGGAGAGAGGTACAGTGGAGGTTTTGCAGGAGGAGGGTTTGGAAAAGCCATTGGTGTCTTTTGAGAAGCCCAAGTTTGATCGTAAAGAACTTATGAGTAGTATATCTAGAGTAAAGGGCTCAGAGAAGAAATTGGAACTCTTGAATTCTTCTCAGGCTGAGAGTGGTGAATCCATGGACTTTGATAATAAGATCCATGAAATCAAAGCAATGGCTAGACGAGCACGGGAGGTAGAAGCTGGCATAGAACTTAATGAAAAGGAGAAGCGCGATGTGAACAAAGAAACCGGCGACCATGATGAAGATATCAACATGCGGTCACAGAACAGTCTTCCACATAAGGCTTTGACACACAGTGAAGGTGATGACGATAAACATGAAAGCTTGGGGACTTCGACTGAAAGTGATAAAGAAAACACTGAACTTTCTGGTTTGGCTATTCCAATGGTGAATGGAGCTTTGGTAGATTCTGGTTTTCCGAATCATGAAATGGCAGCATTTGACGCAGAAAAGGTGAGTAAGGTGGTACCCCTAGTTCATACAGACGGAATCACCCAGTCTTCTGATGTTTCTGAGGATAAGTTGAGTATGATGAAGAATAGCAATGGTTGTAAGTCACGGGTCATACGGTCTGTAAAAGAGGCTAAAGAGTTCCTTTCAAGAAGAAGTGGTGAGAAAGAGCTTACTCACGATCGTGATGAAGTCTTCCCAAAGCAGAGCGATGAAGAGCATAGTGAAGCTAGAAAATGCGAATTGGTTGACAAAAAGAAAATCCTTGGTGCAGCTGTCAATGGAACCTTGAAATCTGCACCTGAGTCTACTTCTTCTGAACCGTCAAGGAAGGATGTTGAATCAGTCGAAAGTTCTTCAGGTGGTACTGAACATTTAGAGAAGGAACATCCATCAGGGAAGGATACCTGGATGGAGAAACATTACCATGAATTTGAACCTATTGCCGAAAAAATGAGAGCTGGATTTAGAGATAATTATATGGCTGCAAGAGAGAAAGAAACTCAGCAGCCAGGTACGATTGCTGAGATTGCAGAACTTTACCGCAATGAGGATAATGATGAGCTTGAGTGGATGAAGGACGAAAAGCTAAGAGACATTGTCTTCCATGTTCGAGATAATGAGCTGGCTGGTAGGGATCCATTTCACCTGATTGATGCCGAAGACAAAGCTATGTTTTTGCAAGGCTTGGAGAAGAAAGTTGAGAAAGAAAATGAGAAATTGTCTCATCTGCATCACTGGATTCATTCAAACGTTGAAAATCTCGACTACGGAGTAGGTAAATATATATTCTCTACAACTTTGATTTGCAACAAGGTTTTCTCAATATCTCACATTCACAAATGACGCGGTGAATTAGGAAGTCAGATTTAAGCTTGTAAAACCATATCTCACTTATCTCTCTCTTATCATATAGATGGCATCAGTGTGTATGATCCGCTAGAGAAAGTCATACCGAGATGGAAAGGGCCTTCGCTTGAGAAGAACCCCGAGTTTCTCAATAACTATCATGAACAGCGTGAGGCATTGTTTTCTGGAAAGGCTGCGTCTGTGTCTCCTGTGAAAAAGGAAGAACAGAGCTCTCTTCAGGAATCATCACAGTCTGCTTCCTCTGAGAACACTCTCACTTCTTCATCTGAGATTACCTCAAGCCAGCCAAAGATTGTTGTAGAAGGAAGTGATGGATCTGTTAGACCTGGGAAAAAGTCAGGAAAAGAGTATTGGCAGCACACGAAGAAATGGTCACGCGGGTTCTTGGAGTTGTACAATGCAGAGACTGATCCAGAAGTGAAAGCTGTTATGAGAGACATGGGAAAAGACTTGGACCGATGGATTACAGAAGACGAAATCAACGACGCAGCTGATATAATGGAAAAGCTGCCAGAGAGGAACAAGAAGTTCATGGAAAAGAAACTCAACAAACTCAAGAGAGAGATGGAGTTGTTTGGTCCTCAGGCTGTTGTGAGCAAATACCGCGAGTATGGAGAAGATAAGGAAGAAGATTATCTCTGGTGGTTGGATCTTCCGCACGTACTGGTATGTTTTCTTGCTAAACATTTGACATTTGGAGAAACTCAAAGTTCTTTAAATCTTATCTTCTTTTTTCGTGTTTCAGTGCCTTGAGTTGTACACAGTTGATGACAAAGGAGAGCAACAAGTAGGGTTCTACACATTGGAGATGGCAACAGATCTCGAGTTAGAACCCAAACCACATCATGTGATTGCTTTCGAGAACGCTGCTGACTGTAGAAACCTCTGTTACATTATTCAAGCTCATTTGGATATGCTAAGAAGTGGAAACGTTTTCATTGTACCGCGCCCGCCAAAGGTAAAGAATATTCACCAAGGAAGAAACTTTAACTAGACCTATTCTCTTATTAATTTTAAAGTTGTTACTCTTTAACATATATACAGGATACATTTCGAGAAGCCAAGGCGAATGGGTTTGGTGTAACGGTTATCAGGAAAGGAGAACTGAAGTTGAATATAGACGAGCCATTAGAAGAAGCAGAGGAAGAGATATGTGAGATAGGAAGCAAGATGTACCATGATAAGATCATGGGAGATCGATCTGTGGATATAAGCTCGTTGATGAAAGGTGTCTTCAACCTCAAGACGAAACCCACCGGCCGAAGAAGAAAAGATCGAAGCGGGCTCTGAAAGATTCTAATAAGAAAAGTAGCTGAGGCACCAAGCCAAAGGGCCTAGCAACAGAGGTCGGAGGCAAACTTAAAGTAGAATGATATCTCAGTGCCTTAATAGAGAGAGCCGAAGATACTTGCTATATTCATGGGCTTTAATGAACACAAAAATTAGAATTGTTAGTTATTAATTTAGATCCCGACATGTGTTAAAAGTAATAATATAAATTTTCTAACTGTTAGTTATTAATTTTTTTTTAAAGGAAAATAAAAAAGGAAAAAAAATTGTGTTTTATATAATGGAAACTAATAATATTGAAAAAGTAAAGTAAGTGAAAAAGTAAAAAATACCAAATAAATAACAAAAAAAGAAAAAAATATGTTTCATACAATGAAAACTAATAACATTAAAAAGTAAAGTAAGAGAAAAAATAAAAACTACCAAATAAAAAGTGCTAAATGTATAAAAAAAATATATATGACTCTTCTTATTATATAAAGCAGAATGTTTCAAATTTGCTAACTCGCCTGATCGTGACACATGTCAAGACGATCAGATTTTGACACATGTTTAATAAAATTTTAATTATATTTTAATACATAATATTAACATTAATAAAAATAAAATTTAAAATCGGTTCCTAATCCTTAAAAGTAAAGGAAAAATAGTAGTTATGTTTAGATTAAAGAAATCAAACAAAAATTATAAATAAAAGCAAAGCTGAGGAAAGAAAGAAAAACCGTATTTTACTTTAGAATAAGAAATTAAACAATAGATTACAATCCTTAAAAGAAAATGAATAAAAGCCAAAGTTTATAAAAATAAAAAACCATATTTCAGTTTAGAATAAGAAAATTAAACAATACCTTACAATTCTAAAAAGCTAGAGTTTTAAAAAGGGAAAACAAACAATTAGTATTTCTATTTAGATTAAGAGAATCTTATTATATAAAGCTGGATCTCTCAACGTGAGCATGACACATAGGATAATTATCAGTCACGAGATCGTGACATTTTTCACAATTAATTTAGATCGCGACATGTGTCAATTTAATTAAAAAAGGTAAAAATGAATTAAAGTAAATATTAAAAAAAAGTTAAACTAAAAAGAGACAATCTTAAAAAAAAAAAAAAAGAATAAGTGTGAAAAGTGACAAAAGAAAACTTAAAACTTATAATAAAAAAAAGTGACAAAAAGAAACTTAAAAGTTTATAATCTTTAACCACAACCAAACTTAAAAAAGGAAAATTATAAATATACTATAAACATAAAAATAAATTATTAATTTACGACCAAACATATAACTTTATAATCCTTTTAATTATGATTAAGATCGCGACATGTGTCAAAATAATAATGTAAAATTTTCTATTGTAAGTTATTTATTTTTCTAAGAAAATTAACGAAAAAGGAAAAGGAATTGTGTTTTATATTATGGAAACTAATAACATTGAAAAAGTAAAGTAAGTGAAAAAATAAAAATTACCATATAAAAATAACAAAAAATGAAAAAGAATTGTCTTTTATATAATGGAAATAAATAACATTGAAAAAGTAAAGTAAGAGAAAATAAAAACTACCAAATAAAAAGTGTTTTAAAACAAAAATATACGATTCATCTTATTATATAAAACACAATTATTTGCCTGATCACGAATTATATTAAAAATTATATAAAAAATATATTCATAATGTTTTAAAGTTAGTGATTCGCCTGATCGCGACACGTGTCAAGTCAGACGATCATATTTTGACATGTGTTTAATAAATTTTCAATTATAATTTAACATATAATATTAACATTAATAAAAATAAAATTTAAAATCGATTCCTAATCCTAAAAAGTAAAGGAAAANAGCATGATCGCGTCACATGTCAAGTCAATCGATCAGATTCTGACATTTGTAAAAGAAATTTCCAAAAAAATCCAATTAGTTTTTAACACATAATATTAACAATAGAATGATAAGTTTATAATCGATTCATAATCCTACCAAATAAAATTACTAAACAAAAAATAAAAATAAAAAGTAAATTTATCCTAAAAGCCATAATTTATTAAAAAAAGAAAAATTAATGATGGAAAAATTTAAAATCAATTAATAAAAAAATTCGGAAAATCTAATAACCGATTCATAATCTTAAAAGGTAAAGTTATTACAAAGATTATATTTCTTTTAAAATTTTCCTAAAGGGCAAAATTATAAAAATTGTATTAATTTGTTTTCAAAGTGTTGACAAAATTAAAAAAATTGATTAATAAAAAATTATAAAATTCGGAAAATTTAATAATTGATACATAATCTTATAAGGTAAATTAACTAAAAAATTAAATATATTTTTAAAGGCAAAGTTAATATAAAAAGGAAAAAAATCCTTAGTTTTTCCATTTAGATTGAGGAAATTAATCCCAAAAGGAAAAGAATTCTAATTTCTCAACTACAATTTGGTAGTATGTCAATTACATACCAAAAAAATAAAAGTCTAATAATCGTATCCAGAGTTATTTACTGTGTATATGCTTCACCAAATTTTTCATTCAAGATATATATTACCTCTAGTTTAGATAACGAAGCGGATAGATAATACATACAATACATAACTAAGCGATTAGTAATACATATATGTATTAATTTATTTGATTGCTATTAGTCTTGCTTATGTACATAACGAAGCATAATTTTGATTAGACATTAGTAATACGTACATGTATTTGATTTCTATTAGTCTTGCTTATGTACATGACAAAGCAGATAAAAGTTTACCTCTAGTTTAGATAACGAAGCGTGTGTAGCTTATGCACGAAATATATGAGTGAAAGTTTTTTTGGTTGTAAAATTAAGAAGTTATCAAATTGGTTATATAGATGTGAGAAATTAGAATTCATTTTCCTTATAGGATTGTATTCCTTAATCTAAATAGAAATTTGTTTATTTCCTTTTTAAAAACTTTAGATTTTATTCTTTTCTTTTTTACTTTAGCTTTAGGATAATTTTTGGTTTAATTTTTCTTTGTTTAATTTCTTTTTTAAGATGTTAATCTATTGTTTAATTGATTTATATTATAAAAAGGAAAACTATTTTTTTTTGTCCTTTTTTATCCTTTTTTAACTTTAGTTTTTAGGATAATTTTAAGTAACTATTTTTTTCTTTTTTTTGAACTTTGGCTTTTTGGAATAATTACTTTTTTCCTTTTTGTATTTTTGTTTGTTAACTTTACTTTTCAAATTAAGTTTAGATTATATTTTTTCATTTTATTGTTAATATTATGTGTCAATATCTAATTGAAAATTTATTAAACACATGTCAAAATCTGATCGATTAACTTGACACGTGTCACGATCTGGCGAGTTACTACATTTGAATCATTCTCCTTTATATAATAAGATTGAAGAGAAAAAAGAGAAGACAATAATTTTTTCAAAAAAAAAAAGGAGAGAAGACAACAAATTGGAAACAAATTATGTGTAATTCTTTGGTCCATACAAGTTTATATATGCGGAGATAAACAATATATTTGCCTAATTACAGGGATTTGTATATACAGAGTTATTGTCTTAATTGCAAAACTTACGAGATTCACAGAGTTTTGATATCCATATATTTACCTAATTGATATCAGTGATTATCAGAAATTGATATCATCGCGTTAGACATATCTAATACCTTCAGTTGGAGCGTACAAGTTGTGGATGTCCAATTTGGTCTTGAAGTTATCTTACTAATGACGTCCTAGACTGATATTATAAATAATAGAATTCACATAAGAAATGATGAAATTTTGTATGTTTGAAAATAAACTAATAAATTGTTAGCAATTATGTTTTAGAAGAACACTTATACCACAGCTGAACAACAAAGATTTAGGCATTGAAAACGTACTTGGAGATTAGTGGAAATAATTGAAAGTTGTCAATCTCTAAAGTAAGGCCAATTTATCTTTGTAATCATTTCGAATTCACCCAAAAGGAAATGCGTTAAAGAAAAAAACATAATGCGGTTGGACCAATCTTATTACAGAGTATCATAACTGTTTTAGAAACTAAATTTGGTTAAAAAATTAAGAAAATCAAAACTAAGAGACTAAGATTGGGACGAGACCATTTAAAATGCTCTGGTCCTGGGCCTGGGGATGTACGGGCCTCGGTTCAGAACGTCCTGGTAATTCAAAAAAAAAAAAAAAAAACTTTTATCCCAAGATTCTTTGAAGTTTTGAGATACGTTTTTTTTCTGTCGAAAAACTCCTACATGTTCTTATCCTTTGATGCATGTTTCATCTCGAATTAGGAGTATGCAAGTTTCTGTAAAATTTTGGATGATGTAATGTGCTCCTTTTTTTCTTCTTCATATTGTAGAGAGCTACAAGTGAATACTTGGTACGTAAGGTTTATGAGAGATATATCATAAGGGATTGTTTGGTTCCAGAACTTCTGCGGGAAAACAAGAGGATGCTAGATAAATCCATCAGAGAGAGAGAGGCAATCTTCAAATACAAGAGAAGAAATTGATTTCTGAGATTAAAGAGAAAAAACCTGCAAAGCAAGACAAGATGGTTTGTTTCAGTTACTATGTGCATTACTGATTGTGTCAAATCCTCAAGCAAACTTGTGTTTGACTATAATCTTCCATAAATTGAGTATAACTTTTTGGCTACTTTCTCACAGGTAACAAACTTATTGTTGGAACTCATTTTGACGAAGTGGTGTTGGCCATTTTTCCGGTGGGTTTTCCGGCGGAGACGTCTGTCGGAATGACCAGAGTTTAGGCACGATGAAATCGTCGCTGTGAGCACTATAACATAGTGTATTCACTTGTCAAAATCGGAGTTGATTTGAATGAGAAATGGAGATCCAAAGTGGGTGACTTTGAAAGCTTGTGAAGTTTCAAAATTTGGCTAAGTGTAAAAACTACCAAATGTCTCGGGTCTCGGTAAATGGGTCTACGGCCAAAGATGATTCTTTTTGCAGCCCGTTTTAATTTTGTATCTGATCAATATAGAATTAAATACGGTCAAGATTAATTGAGCATTATTCTCCCTATTTTTAGACTACAAAAAATGGTGTCTCTCATGTATTCTTCCATGAAATGGAAAAACAATCTTTTCACTTTCTTCACGTTCTCTCTAATTTTTTCTATGAGAGTACAACACAGAAAAGCGTTCGTTAGATTCTGTTCTTGGGTTGTGAATAGTTGCAGTTGTATCATGGGATTCGGAACGCCATGCAACCGTCACACTACGGAGCGTTTACAGAATTAAGGAAAAAGATTCGTCTCGACTCTGCAAATATCCTTCTTAATTCCTGTATCGGTATCAACTTTGTATTATGTTTATCGATCTATTATGTCATTTCTTTACAAATGATCAGTTTGCCCATATTGTAGAAATTGTGTTCCTATACTTATTAACCTTACCTACTTATTAACTAATTCCACAAACTGAAAAAGCAAAAAACTCTGTAATGTTTACAGGGATGTTTTATGAATGATTTGCCACAGAATTAGAAAATATTGAAACTGAAACATAACTCTTCTTTATGTAAGGTAACATAATTGGATCATAGAACTTAAAAACTTTGTGTAAAATATCAGTTTATTAATCATTCAAAAGGACATGACCAAGATAGCAGTAAATAAACAAATTACCAATAACCGAAAAAAGTATATGCTAGATTTGAATCATACTTGGACCATAGTTAAACAAAGATGGCCAGTATGATCCGACTTCAAAATCCCATTTTCTAACTTTATTGTCCTCTCCAACAAGGTATACCATATTTGATTTTCTTTTGTATTGCAAGCCATCACAACACACGAGAACTTTCTTCTCTTCATCGAACAAGAAACTTCCGCCAGACCAAGCCTGAAAACGAGGATCTAAATCCAATGCTAAGACCTTGCTCCACGACACCGCTTTGCTCTCACTAATCTTATTTGTCACCCATATCTCTGTCTTCGATGTAATGTTGCATCGTAATAACACGGAAAGTCTTTCTTCTCTTACAACGGATAGAGACAGATCAGTTTGATACTGACGCGGAAGACATAGTCTCTCAGATATTTATGTTGTATAATCAAAACTTACTAATAAGAATTTGTCGAGCTCTTTTTCATCTCTAGCAATCCAGTAAGTCTTTCCTTTCAAAGACACGCCCCAATGGATAAAATCTAATTCAAAATCCAATGTGACATCAAGAATCTTCCATGAATTAGAGCTCATCTCATAGATTTCGAATTCTTGTTTTTCGCCAAAAAGCCAATAACCCCTGCAGGTCAGAATTTTGTAGCTACCATATCGTTGGTCTTTTTGTCTTGGTAGGATCTGAGAGAATATGTTATGTAATCCTTGTTACAATTGATCCACCTTGTTTGACCAGTACACGGGTTCCATACCACGAGCCTAGTGACGCATAACAATAAACCGTCGCATCGACAAATCTAGATTTGATCTAAACTAGAATGAGGATCGATTAGGTTAAGTTCACCTGTGAACTCTACAGGTGGAGATCTATGGAGATTGATGCTCAATGAGTGAAACCAAAACTTATTCAACATGCTAACCATAGGCTGCTTTGCGGCTTTATCTAAGTGTTTTCTTGTGAATCTCCTGTCGTTTAACAAACGGTTCCATCTTTTGCAAGTAGATCCTAAACGTTTCAGAGATGTAGCCGGAACGAGACATAGTATCTCTCCTAACAAATCCTCTGGAAGTTCCGACATCATTGTCATTGTGATCGATCTCCCAAGGAAGAAACTACCGGTAGCTTTGATTGCCTGTAGTGAAACCCGGAAACCCTAAACAAGTATGCAAGTTCTTGCTTAGGGTTTGTTAACCAACCCTAAATCTGTCTTTTCATTTTTCGAGTAACGTTTGGATTAATGGCCAAGTAAAATATACAAAAAAAAAAAAAATGAAACCCTTTTCCTCAAGAAGAGGCTTCGGTTCCACAACTCTAAAAGAAATCTCCAAAGTTGTGCCTGTGTGTGGATTTGTCAAATGTCAGAAAAGCTGAAACACTCTTGCAATTATATAATATGCATTTAGAGGAAATCAATAAGCTTCTTCGATCTTCTCTCCCAAGGTAGAAGAAAGATGGGTTTTCATGTTCTTAGGTCTCCCTTAACCTTGCGCTCTTGCAGCAGCTCTCTCGTCGGCTTCTTCTCCAAATCTCACAATCCTCTTCTCTCTGGTATTTTCTCTACTTTACTGCCTTCTTTGCAAATGTAATCTGCTTTATGGGTTTATGGAAATTCACTGTTTTCTTCTTCTTCGTTCTGAAGTTTTCTTGGTTGAGTAATTCCCACAAACACTTAGAGTGCATTGTCAGTTTTGGATTCATCGAATTAATTGATGGGCAAAACCCTAAATTTATATTCGTAATTGTCAAATTCTAGAGGAAAGAGACAATTTTGCTGATGAATCGCGCCTCAGTTTTATGTTCAACTTCCAATTTTGAAATGAAACGTTGAAAGCTTCGGTTTTTTTTTTTTTGTATCTTCCTTAGCTTCGTTGATGATAATGTCTTGTTATATTCCTAAATTGTCAAATGCTAGAGGAAAGAGACAATTTTGCTGATGAATCGCGCCTCAGTTTTATGTTTAACTTTGAATTTCGGGTTTTTATCTTCTTTAGCTTCGTTGATGATAATGTGTTGTTATCTTTGATGTGTTCAGCGAGATGGGTTAGAGCTGGAGAATCCAGTTCCATGAGATGTTTTGCTTCTGCTATACGTGGAAAGAAGTAAGGGTCTTTCTTTTAGTATTCAAATCAAGAAGACTCAATCTTTCTGTGCATCGTTTTGATGGTGCTCTTCTTGTTCTATAACAGCAAGAAACAGAGACTGGATGAGGCATGTCTCGAAAGGTATCAGGAATACAGTCGCACACTAATACAATCATGGATTTTACAAGGTATATACCGGTGATTCTCTGTATTGATATTCGTAAAGTATGCAGAGGTTTATGTTATTCGTCTTAGAAAAGAAACAGAAGTTCCTGCTGTAGCTTAATCTCTAGTGCTTAATGTTGTTTAGGCAAAGTGCTTGTGGATGGAAAAAGAGCTAGTAAAGCTGGAATGCCTGTATCCAATGGTGTGTCCATAAAGATCACAGCCGAGATTCCGAAATATGTATGTAGGTGATTATTCCTCCAAGTTACCCTATGTGTATATAGTTTCTTCGTGCTTTGAGACCCTTGTTTTTGTCGACTGTCCTCTACTATTTTCTTCACTTGCAGAGGCGGACTCAAGCTGGAAGCTGCGATTGAGAAGCTAGACGTTGATGTTTCTGAGAAAGTAGTTCTTGATGCAGGACTTTCTACAGGAGGGTTTACGGATTGTTTGCTTCGTTATGGTGCAGCTCATGTATATGGCGTAGATGTTGGTTATGGTCAGGTGCTAAGTATTGTTCCTACAGTTTGTTTGATTTTTTTTCCTGCAGTCAGAGTCTTCTAAGCAACTTCTCCTAATTATCGGTTGATTGTTCGGTGTATTGTAACAGGTAGCGGATAAGATTCGTAACGATAAGAGAGTGACTGTTATAGAAAGGACGAATCTGAGATACCTCCCAGGACTCCCTCAAAAAGTCGATGTAGTGACACTAGACCTCTCGTTCATTTCCATTCTCAAGGTTAAGTTTGCTTCTGTTCATTTTGTTTCCAAGAAGTATAATTTCTTATGTTTTATTAGCCGCAAATTTCCGAAACTTAAAACTTTTGAACAGGTGATGCCAGCGGTTATGAATGTGATGAAAGAAGATGCAACTTTGGTTACCTTGGTTAAACCCCAATTTGAAGCTCGGAGATCACAGGTAATCACAATCTATGGAGTATTTTCTATAAGATGCCAAAATTCTAAGAAGAGCAGACTCATATGTATAATGTATTAAATCGTCTCTGCGATTTTTACTATCTGTTCTTCAACATTTTGTTTCCCGTTAAAGGTTGGGAGGGGCGGCATTGTAAGAGATCCTGAAGTACATCAGGAGGTATGTTTGTATCTCCCTGTACTCTTTGTGATAGTTGAATCTTCTGTGGTTACTTCACTCCATTTGATGCTCTCTGTTTATTGCTCTCCTGGATTCCTTTTGTTTCTAACTTGGTATAGCGATTAAGCCTTGATCTTATATTGCAAGTCAAAAATGTGGTAACAACAATCTTTGATGTCTTGTTTATGGGTGAAGGTTCTTGAGAAGATAATAAATGGTGTCGAGCTCTGTGGATTTACCAACAAAGGATTTATCGAATCTCCCATAAAGGGCGCGGAGGGAAACATAGAGTTCTTGGTTTGCTTCAACCGAGGGACAGTAAAGCGTGAAGAAGAATACTAGACTTATATTTCCATTGCTGGGAAGTTAGAACCTTGCGCCTGAAATGCTATTGTTTCTTCTTTCACTCATTCCATGATTTAACGTTAAGTGACAGACTTTATAACTATTCCTTTGTTTTGGGATATCATTTCCAAAGGAATCGCAAGTTAATCATATAAAGAATCTCAGGAAGAGCATTGTAGGGATTACACCTGACCTTTTTCCTATTCTTTTTTTTTGGTCAGATATTTTTTTCCTTATATGGTTGAAACTTGTCCTACAATGCAATATTAAAAAGGTAGAAAGCACAAGAATTTCATAATAATAACAAGTCTCATTTCATTGGAATGGCTGTCTGTAGAAAAGGAGCAACGCAGCTGGATCTTGAAAAGGTTAGCTTTTACAAAGCAAAGACTGGTCTTGAGATCTAAACAAGTCATTCAATAAATAACAAGTCTTTCACCTAGAGAAGCTTTCTCATAAGGGCTGGTAGTATCATGTCTTGCCACTGCAAAATTGAGGCAAAAGCTAATTGGAAGAGAGAAAAAAGGAAATTTTTGTTGTAGCATGATGAATGTGAATCTGCATTACGATTAGGCTATGGTCTTGAATCAGTTTTCAGTACCAACAACGGACGGCTCTTCGTTGTTTTTTGAAGATTTTGCGTTTTTCGATGTATACATATGCACAGGTGGAGGCAAAAGCTCTTCTTGAATGGCCTGAGAATATCATTGGTAATAAGGCAGCAAAACAAAGACCAAACCCTCAGGATCTATGAAAGAATCAATGGAGTCTAGCTACCAAAAGCAAAACATCATACTGATTCCAGAGAGAGAGAGAGAGAGAGAGGTAAGTAACATACCAACCAACCATTCTTCCCTCTCGCGCCGCCTTTGATGTAATAAGCCTCTTTGAAGCCATTCTCGATCAGCAATTCAGCCACTTTCAAGGAGTTACCATCAAAACTGCCTTCCACATCAAAGTTAAAAAACATGTGAGACAACTCTCTCTCTCTGCAACTATCAATCTCCACAAAATCTTCAAAGAGATGAAATATGTTGTTTGGTGACAGTGATCACACTAAAAGTTTGAAGCTTTTGGTTTGAAGCAATGTCCCAATTTTGTTAAAAAGTTTGAAGCTTTTTGGTTTGAAGCAATGTCCCAATTTTGTTAAAAGTTTGAATCTTTTTGGTTTAATCCTTACTTGTCAAGAACACAAACGACTGTATTTTCTGGATCGGAGAAGCTTCCTTTGACTTCCTTCAAGAACCCTGACTCGTCGTCTTCACTATACGGAACCTGAATCGAGCTCTTACCAAGAAACTTGAGATTCGGCGATGCCAACGAAGCCAAAGTCTTCTCATCTCTGATATCCAAAAGCTGCGAATCGGGTTGGTTCTTGAGCTTTCGAAACGCGTTCATGGCGGATATTGGTTTATACTTCCTCAGGTAGAAGATAACCACAGGTACAACCACAAGGTAGATGAATGTACATCCCGCCACGAAAAACGGGTACTTGTTGAAGAAATTATCGATCGAAATCAAAACTGACTCCAGATCGATTTTCCCAGTAGGTGGATCCGAGATTGAGGTGAAGGATTCTGATGCGAGAACAGGGGAAGATGAGATGATCTGGGAAACGGTGAGAGAGAGATGGGTTTTGGATAGAAGCTGTAATGAAGGCGAAAATTTGAGCGGAGTTATAAGAGTTTGGTCGGAATCTGGGATTCGAGAAGTGGAAGGTTTGCATAAGTTTCGCAGAGGAGAAGAGGATGAGAGGATAATCGGAAGAGACGTCATAACTAAATGACGACGAGAGACGATGAGTGGAAGCGCCAAAGAGGATAAGAAATGTAAAGGGCTTCTAAGCGTAATAATTGAAATGTTTGGTAAAATTGGCAAAAAAAAAAATGTGGTAGTAAAATTATAAACAATTAATGTGTTTATCTGTTAAGACTTAAGAGGAGCCTTATCATTTCCTTGAATTAAATCAAAGATGATCAGGAAGAGTGGATCAAGCACATCAAACGTATCAGACGAAACAAATATGGATAGATCAAAGCGAAACAAATGGGGATTAAACGAATTATGCTGTTCAAAATACATGTGTGAATGTTGAAAAAAATAGCATATGTGATTCATAGTAAGAAATTATAAAAAGTGGTTTTTCTGTTAGTGGAATAAAACTATGACGTTCCGGTAGGAAAATCTAAAACAAGATAGAGCTTTATTAAGATGGAAAGGAGATGGAAAATGCAATAGCTCAAAGAGCTTTATTCAAATGTAAAAAGGAAAGAAAAGGGAAAACTTTAGGTTGTTACCGAGAGATAAAAAAATATTTTTGATTGTATTTCTTAAAGATGAAGAAGAGAGTTGCTTTGCGGTAACTCACAACGACATAAGAAACATATATATTTATACTCATATACTTGCAAGGAACCCGAAACACAGGGGCTTGTTAATTACTTGGACTTGTGTTGGGATTGTCTCATATATGGTTTAATACTCTCTCACAAACTTGGCGTCGGGTGAAAGCAACGGTGCTAAATTTGGAAGAACAACTTCGATGATTTGACAGGAACATGAGTAGTTGAAGCAAGATCACTGTGATGAAGGCAGAAGGCTCTATTCACCGTATATAATAAACATTAATGTGAAAACTTCTTCAGGTTCTGCTAAGAACCGCATGTGGTTTAGTCAATTATTCTTATTGATTTGTTAAGTGAATGCATGTTATTACATTTTTTAGTTGAATGTCAAAGCAAAACGCCGTCAGGAAAAATGATAGGACGGACCATGTGATCTATCTTCTCTATTCAAGGCCTTAGTTAAAAATTTAAACCATGTATATCAGACACCCACGTTTAAAATGATGATTAACATGTCTTTTTCTATTAAGAGAAAAAATAAACAAAAACATTGATAAATTAAATTATTGTTTTTAACTTAATATTTTCTGATATATCACTACTTATGTTCAAACTCAACATAATGCATGTTGTTGAAGGAAAAAAACAAAGTTAGACCTTCTTGGTTGTATACAACTACTCCAACGGGGAAAGAGATTTGTTGCTCTAAGTAAAAATTTGCTACCTATTCCACAAAAATTTATGGACACTCTCTAACTGTTACGTTGACGGTTTGTGCCGGCTAAGGCCGGCCCTGGACAGAGCCCAATTAAACATTGGTTTTGGCTCCAAATTTTAGAAAGCACATATAGAATATAGAAACTCATATATATATATATACATATATATATAATACAAACAAGTTTTTGTTTAATGACTAAAGAGAAGACAAAAGCTACTTTTGTCTAACGTTTATGGTTTTACTTATGGGCCAAATAACAAAACATATAACTAAGATTGCTCAATCAATTAAAAAAAATCCATAAAACTAAAAAAAAAAAGAAACCCTCTTTTCACTTGTTTCTGTTTTAATCTCAGTTAAAATCTAGCAATGTCATGTAACTCTTTTCAAACCATAGAATTAATATTTGAGATTGCTAAATTTCCTATTAAAATTGAAATTTTGATCACAAAGTCAATTCTTACTATATTTTTCTTAACATGAAATTTCTAGGAATTTCAACACGGAAATCAAAGTGTAAACCAGGGGCCCAAAAGCTAAGAAAGAAGAAAAGAAAAGAAGAATTGGAGAAGTCTCTAGCTAATTCTATGTTGAGGTATGTTACAAGATCAAAAACTCTTCAAACTGATGAATGTGGTGGAGTTGGTGATGAAAATCCTACTAGTTTAGAGGATGATAAGACATGGGAAATTACATATAAGTGTGAGAAAGAGGAAAACGAGAAGATATCTAAAGAAGATGATTTGAATACTGGAGAACAAGAGGGGATTTTGGATAAAACTGATCTTACAAACGGGAAAATAATTGATCAAAGTTTGAAAGATTTTCTAGTGGAAAAAGGTCCTATGAAAAGAGTACATAGGGACTACGTATTTCAAAAGAATGATTATGGTAGACATTTTTCTCATAGGTATTATAAAAGAGAGATGAAAAATGGAGATAAACAAGATAGGAATTGGCTACTTTATTCAAAAGTATAAGACATAGCATATTGCTTTTGCTGCAAGTTGTTTGGTTGGAATCAAGATTCGAATCAGTTGTCAAGCAAAGGGGTTTAATAATTGGAAGAAGGTCAGGATAAGACTGAGCCAACATAAAACTAGTCATTGCCATATTGTGTGTATGAGTCAGTGGATGAAATTAGAATTGAGGCTAAAGAAGAATCATACCATTAATAAGTGTCTCCAAGAAGAAATCAATAAAGAGAAAAACCATTGGAGGGAGTTGTTGAGAATATTTTCATTGGTGACAACTCCTGCTAAACAGAATTTAGCATTTTGTGGGACTAATGAGAAGCTTGTTCAAAAAAACAATGTAAACTTTCTGAGTTTTGTTGAATCATTCATGGAGTTTGATCTAGTCATGCGAGAGCATATGAGCATGTTAAGGAAGGTGAGGCTCACTATCATTATTAAAGCCACATAATTCAGGATGAATTGATTGCTATGCTAGGGTATGAGGTCAAACTTATGATCATCACAAAAATTCAAGAAGCGAAATATTTTCCAGGTATTCTCGATTGCACTCCTGATAAGAGTCGCAAAGAACAAATGAGTCTTATTATTAGATGTGTGGATGTCTCCATGGCTAAAACACAAGTTGAAGAATTTGTTTGTGATGACATTCTTAGAAGTTGCAAATAAATCTAGATAAGGACTTTTTGAGTTGCTTTGTGATACGCTGGATGGTCTCAATTTGAGTATTGATGATGTGAGAGGGCTAGGCTAGGACAATAGATCTAATCTGAAGAGAAAACACAAAAGAGTACAAAAAAAGTTGCTTGATATCAATTCAAGAGCATTTTATATGCCTTGTGTGGTTGCCATATTCTCAACTTGGCACTTTCTGATATGGCCAAATCATCTACAAAAGCGATTGCTTTCTTTGGAATCATTCAACGGATATTGTTTCTTTTCATCATCTACAAATAGGTGGGAGCTATTTAAGGAGATGGTAGATAGGAGGTCTCACACTTAAGTCATTATCAAAGATTTGCTGGGAAAGTCGTGTTGAAAGTGTTCGAGCAATTCGATTTCAGGCTCCAAAAATAAGACATGTGTTGGATTACTTGGCAGAAAATTGTGATGATCCTAGAGCTCGTAGCGATGTTGAATCTCTTGCTACAAGTGAAACTCTTGGAATTGGAGGATTTGAATTCTTATTTGGTATGATCTTCTATTTACCGTCAATACGGTAAGTAAGGAGATGCAATCAGAGCATATGGATATTGATAATGATCTTGTTCAATTGAAAGGGTTAGTTTCGTTTCTGAAAAACTACAGAGAAACTGGATTTGAAAAAGCAAAAGTAGAAGCTAAGTTTATTGCAGAGTCTATGGATATCGAGCCATAATTTTCTGTGAAATGAAAGCGCATTATTAAAAGGAAAAATCATTTTGATGAAGAGGTGGTAAGAGATGATGAGTCTGAGATGCTAAGCGAGGAAGAGAAGTTTAAAATCGATTTTTTTCATGAGAATCGTGGATCAAGGTATATTATCTCTTCAGGTGAGGTTTGAACAATTTGAAGAGTATGATTTTTTTTTGTTTGGATTTTTATTTGATCTACAGAAGCTCAAATCACTACAAGAAAACAGGGTCATTTCCGACGGAAATTTCCGACCGCCATAAATCCGTCGGAAATTTCCGACGGCTTTCCGACGGTCTTCTGACGACAGTTACATCCGTCGGAAATCCGTCGGAAATTTCCGACGGATTTCAGACGGCATAACTCCGTCGGACAACTTCCGACGGATTTCCGACAGTATTTCGACGAAAATTATAACCGTCGGAACTCCGTCGGAAATTTCCTACGGATTTCCGACGACATAGATCCGTCGGATATTGTCCGACGGATTTTCGACGGATGTTCGACAGATGTTGAGGTTGCCGACATGTTGCCGACATAATAAATATCTACGTTTAAATCCGTGGGAAATCCGTGGGAAATCCGTCGGAAATGGCGCCCAGTTTCCTTATAAAAGCGTTTCCACCCCTTCTCTCATTCCTTACAATCACAAAAAAAAAACTCAAACATCTACAACCTTACTAAAATGTCTTCTTCAGATCCTTATAATTATTTTCGTTCATGGATGGACAAGCCTCATCAAATTCCGGACACGGGCCTAGTTACGGAGGAATTCAAAGAAGGTCTGCAAGAATTCATGGCATTTGCGGGTATGCAGAAGAAAGCAAAAAAGACCGGTAAAATCTACTGCCCTTGTAGTAATTGTCGGAATCGTAGATTTATCGTGATAGATGAAGTATGGTCACACCTGTATTGTCATGGATTTGTGCCGGGTTACAAGATTTGGTATTATCATGGAGAAAATGATTCAATGGTGGATAATAATGCTAGTACTACGGAACAATATATTGGGGATAACACTAGCTTAGAAGAACCTGCAATGGAAGTAGAAAGTACTGTAGGTCATGTTCAGATGGTGAACGATGCATTTCGTGAAAGTATACCATCGGTTGCTGAGTATGGAGATAGAGGAGAAGAACCTAACTTAGAAGCTCGGAGATTCTTTGATATGTTAGACGCTGCTAAACATCCGTTATATGATGGGTGTAGAGGTGGACATTCCCCTTTATCAACTGCAACTAGGATGATGGGTATAAAGACGGATTTCAATTTGAGTGAGGAGTGCGTGGATGCAATCGCTGATTTTGTGAAAGACATTTTGCCAGAAGATAATCTTGCACCGGCATCATACTATGAGATACAGAAACTTGTTCAAGGTTTAGGATTGCCATATCAGATGATAGATGTATGCATCGATAACTGTATGCTCTATTGGAGAGAGGACGCAGACCGTTCGACATGCCGTTTTTGTCGCAAACCTCGGTATAAAGAAACAGGTGGAAGAGTGCCAGTGCCATATAAACGGATGTGGTATTTGCCGTTAACAGAGAGATTGAAGAGGTTATATCAGTCAGAACGCACATCGGGAGCAATGAGATGGCATGCAGAGCATACAACGGATGGAGAAATCGCTCATCCGTCAGACGCAGGAGCATGGAAACATTTCCAGTCAATTTATCCCAGTTTTGCGTTTGAGGCGAGGAACGTATACCTTGGATTATGTACCGATGGTTTCAACCCTTTTGGGAAGCACGGCAGACAATATTCTTTGTGGCCAGTAATTGTAACACCTTACAATTTGCCGCCATCTTTGTGCATGAGACGGGAGTTCTTGTTCCTTAGCATTCTCGTTCCTGGACCAGAGCATCCGAAGAGATCACTTGATGTGTTTTTGCAGCCATTGATTTATGAGCTGCGAATGTTATGGGACCAAGGTGTTGAGGCGTTTGATGTTTCTTGTCAGCAGAATTTCATCATGCGGTCGGTACTTATGTGGACCATTAGCGATTTTCCAGCATATGGCATGTTATCAGGATGGACAACGCACGGAAGGTTATCGTGCCCGTACTGTCAAGATAACACAGATGCGTTTCAATTGAAGCACGGCCGCAAAACGTCTTGGTTTGATTGTCATAGGCGATTCCTACCTAGCGATCATCCTTATCGTCGGAGCACCACATTGTTTAGGAAGAACCGGAAAGTAATTGATGGTCCACCTCCTGAGTTAGATGGACAGTATTTGTTGGATCAGTTCAGAGATTTTGGTGCAGATAGGACCGTTTATTGTGGTGGTAACGGGCATCATCCTGTTGATGGTTGTGGCAACGTACATAATTGGCACAAGAGGAGTATTTTCTGGGATTTACCTTATT
Organism: Eutrema heterophyllum; assembly: GCA_002933915.1. Taxonomy (NCBI): domain Eukaryota; kingdom Viridiplantae; phylum Streptophyta; class Magnoliopsida; order Brassicales; family Brassicaceae; genus Eutrema; species Eutrema heterophyllum. The sequence goes on from PKMM01033390.1 coordinate 1,271,628, forward strand.
GGAAGGACCATCTTTTAAGGCATAATCTGGATGTCATGCACATTGAGAAGAATTTTTTTGACAACATTATGAACACCGTTCTCAATGTCCAAGGGAAGACGAAAGACAATATGAAGTCTAGATTGGACTTGCCAGACATTTGTTCTCGTAGAGCACTACATGTGACAGGGAATGGGAAGGCTCCGGTCCCAGCTTTTCGGTTGGATGAACCTTCAAAGGCCGAGTTTTTTAACTGGATTTCCGATAGTGTTAGATTCCCGGACGGATACGCATCTAACCTTCGGAACTGCGTTGATCACGGAGAGGGAAAGTTTACTGGGATGAAGAGTCATGATTGTCATGTTGTGATGCAGCGCCTCCTTCCATTTGCCTTTGCATGTCTTCTACCACGTAATGTCCACGAAGCAATTGCAGGTACAATCATTAAAT
>PKMM01033390.1:1277868-1322606 GCA_002933915.1 Eutrema heterophyllum
CATGGATCTGAACCTCCCCAGCTTTGCCGATAAGCTTAGGATTAAAACGGCGAATAACCGCAAAGCCGCCGAAGAGAAAAAGGCTGCTGAAGATAAGAAGGCTGCCGAGGAGACAAGGGTTGTCGAACGTAATAACTTCGTATAGCATACATTATACGAAGTTATACGAATATATATATATATATATATATATAATTTCTCATTTTCGGCGAATGAGAAAATGAGATCGGTGATCTGGTAGTTCGGCAAATGAGTGCGTTAGTCGAGTTCGGTGATCTGGTAGTTTGGCTCTGCTTTAATCTAGATCGACATATTTAGACGAATAATCATCGGTTCGGAATGATAAATGATCGGCGCGCTCACGTAGCGAGTCGGCTCGGCTCTAATGATGACAATAATTGACTTTTTCGAACCGTTGTGGAAATCGAAGAGTTGCGAAATCCGAAGGGTCACGTCGATGTATTAATTGCACCGCCTCCTTTCTCTATGTATTCTCTTCAATCCTTCTCATTCTCTCATTCTTACTCTTCTGCTAAAAAAAAGGTAAAAATCCTCTTTAGTCTCGAATTTTTCTTTTCTCTGCTTGTCTTGTCTTCGAGTTTTTCCGGTGAATCGCAGTCGTGCTTGATCGTTATTTGCGGCTTGATTTCTCCGATCTGCTTGAAGATCTTGGGTTTCTTCGGTTGGTCGCTTTGTGTTATTCATTGGTTCTTCGGGAAAATAATTCGAGTCGAATCAAGCTTATCTTCTGGATCTAATAGAAATGAGATCGCTGTATCGGATGAGGTTTCTTCTCAAAGAGGCGGGCCGAGCTTCAATGGATCGTCCGAAGAGGGAGTTTCGCCGAATAGGGATTTGATTGCTCGATCTCGGAACGATGAGGACTACTCTATTTCGGGTCGCGGTGAGATCGTAATTCTGGAGTTGAGGGATGACTCGATCGCTGGATCGGCGTTTGAAGACGAGGAGAAACCTTGGGTCGCCGATCAGCTTATGGTGGCGGCGATCGAAAAGGCCGAGGTAAAAAAACATCAGAGGTCGGCCCCGAAAGCGGTTAGTAAACCGGTCGGTAAAAATCATCTCGAAGAGATTTCGTCGAAGTTTACTCGCGAGTCTCTGGATAAGATGCGGAATATCTGTCGTATGCCCAACGAGCTGGAACTGAGAGCTCCCGCTTCCGGTGAGCGACCATGGGATGCTCCGACCGGGTGGATTTGCTTGTTTGGGGCTTATTTTCTCGATTGTCGCCTCTGGTTTCCGCTGCCGAAGTTATTAATTGATTACGCGGATGAGAAGAAAATCGCCATCAGTCAGCTGACCCCGGCTGCTGTTACTAATATGGTTGCACTTATGGTTTTGGGTGCCGAATGCGGTATAATCGTTGATCTTCCTTTTTTCGAAGAATTGACATTGATCAGCCTGAATAGCAAAACTCTCGGCACCTTTTATGTGAGGGCAAAACGAGGAAATAAATTCATATCTGGCGATTCACCCAATAAATACAACGATTGGGAACACTGGTTTTTCTACGCGAAGATAAATGCGTCATCAGTTGTTGATGTCAATAGGGTTTATAGGACTCAATGGAGCGAACTCTTTGGTAGAAATTAGCTTGCATGTGTTCTTGCTTCATCGTATTTTTAACTTTCCTGACTTCTTTAGCTTTTTTGTTTCAGATCGTCATTCTATCAGCTGAGCGGTCCCTCCTAGTTTTAAAGAAGGCTTAAAGAAAATCCAGAGTTTGGGTCAAAGGAAGTGGCAGGAGATTCATCGCAAGAGGATCGAGCTAAGCTTAGCTCGGATTTTTGCTAGTAAGTCGATCTTACCGTTATTTTTATTGCTTATATTATTCGAGGCCGAACTCAGATTTATGGTTCTTCTCAGATAGTTCGGGCTCGGTAGCTCGTTTGTCGGCAACACGCTCGTCAAATCGTATCGGGACAGTTGACATGGATCTGAACCTCCCCAGCTTTGCCGATAAGCTTAGGATTAAAACGGCGAATAACCGCAAAGCCGCCGAAGAGAAAAAGGCTGCTGAAGATAAGAAGGCTGCCGAGGAGACAAGGGTTGTCGAAGAGAGTACCCACCTTGAGTTGACTGGATCACAGTGTGAAGAGGATGAACGACCGTCTGGAGGAGGTCACGATGTCGAAGACAAAGGTGATGAAGGAGATGAACATCACGAGGTTGAAGATGGAGAAGATCGCGATGTGGAAAAAGTTGATAGGAACGATGAAATACATGGGCCAGAAGATACACATGAAAACGAGGAGGTCCGGGTCGATGTTTCGGCTGATGATCATGGGATCAGGAGTGGTTCTCGTCCCCCCCATGTCGAGGATGATTCAGCGAGGTAGGTGAGCAAGGAAAAGAAGAAGAAGAAGAAAAAGAGAAACTCGGAGCGATATGACCGTCCTGCTACTCCAATTGCCAGGGTCGTTGCGTCCGAAGCGACGCTATCAAAGAAGAGATCTGCTGATAAAGAGCCGATTGGTGATGACGAGGTCATGAAGAGAAGACGGATCGAGGCGGAAAAAAGGATTGACAACCGCTTCTCGTACATCTACGAGAAGAAAGAGCAAGCATTTGTCAATGATAAAGATGAATGCGCCGAATTGTTCCGGAAAATTCGGGGCAGCTCGGCTGAGATAGTGCCGTATGACGATCTTAAAGAGAGTGAAATCTTCAAAGACATGGCCTGTTATGCCATGAAGGTAATTGGTCCGATGTTAATATTCTTCCACCTTTTTATTCGGCTTTTTCTGATAATCTTCCTTGGTTCATTTCATAGGTGGTTGTAATCGTCTCACAGGGAAGTACGACCGGAGATTGAAGGCTGCTCGAGATGCTGGCCTAAAGGCCGTCAGACAACGCGACGAGGCTCAGGTGAAGTGGGCCACCGAGATGAGGATGTCTGAACAGCTTAATCTTAGCGCTTCAGAGTTGTCTACGAAGGTTAAAGAGCTGAAGGATGAGAACGGCTAGTTGCTCTAGGATCTCGATGAGGTTAAAATAGAGAAAATCAGGCTCGAGAAGACCCTTGTTTCCGAGGTGGCGAGGTTGGAGAGATCGGTGCTGGAGAGTGCTCAAGATGGGAGAAAGAAAGCCGGGGAAGAAGCGAACAAAGGGTATGGCGTTCGTTTTTAGAGGATTAAGAGGCACATTGAAGGTCGTAAGGAGGTCGATAAAGTATTTCTAGAGTATAACCAGGCTAAGGGGACCCTCGAAAGTCTTCAGGTTCTCATGGCGGATGGAGTTTCTATCCCAGCTGATATGATAGATACTATGAAGGAGTCTATCGCTGAGTATGAAGCCGAGCTGAAGACTAAGACATTTCCTGAGCTTGAGGTTGACGATCTTGATCCTTCGTTTGTTGAGATCCCTATGATTTGCACCGAGCCTGATCTTCAGTCGTCTCAGGATCGTGGGCTACCTAAAACTCCTGAGTTGCCCCCAAGTCTTGATAGCAAGCACGAAAATGATTTTGCTGAGGATGATCAGCCTCTAGTTGAAAACCGCCTAATGGAAACTATCCAGCTTATTCGTGGTTCTGACGGTTTCGATGGTTCTGAAGACTGGGCTCGGCTCCTATGCTAGTAGATGCGAGTTTTAGCTCGGTCCTCCTGTTAGCTTCTTAGATCGGGCAGGAATATGCAAAGATGTGTTCGGCGTTTTTTATTTGGCCGATCTAAGACTTGTGGCGGGACTGGACATGACTTACGATGTGGATTATTTCACCACTGCATCCATGAGGAAATGCGTTTGAAGTCGACACCTAATAAGGGCGCCGATGTGCGAAACTAGGCTCGGCTTATGTGAGTAGTAACGAGATGAGATTTGGAAAATTTAAATTTTATTTATATAAATAGTTGTACCCCAAAAAGGGTTGCCTATGTACCCTCCGAAGAAGGATCAAGCCGATCGTAGTTCACATTACATAGATATAGCTCGATGAGCGTTATAGTAGCTCGGTGAGCGTCCTTTTTTTTTTTTTTTTTTGAGCTCGGTGTATGACCGACCTAGAAGTAGTATTTCTTGAGATTCATCGACTTCCAGGATCGTAGGATCGGTTCTGCTGCCATAGTCATCAGCTCGTATACTCCTGGTTTAACCACCTTCAAAATTTGGTAAGGTCCTTCCCAGTTGGCTCCTAGCTTTCCTGCGTTGAGTTCGGCAGTATTTTCGAATACCTTTCTTAAAACCAGATCTCCATCTTCAAAGTGTATGTCTTTGACCTTTATGTTGTAGTACCGAGCTGCTTGTTATTGGTAGTTCTGTATTCGAAGCAGGGCTTGGTCGCGCTATTCTTCTATCATATCTAGCCGATCTCTGATCATTTGACCGTTGAGCTTGGGTTTTTGCATTATGCCGACCTCTGCTGGAGCCAATGCTTTAACTCCGTGTGATAAAGAAAATGGCGATTTGTTTGTAGATCGGCATGGAGTTGTTTGGTGTGACCATAATACTCCATCTAGCTCATCGGCCCATAGTCCTTTCTTTCGCTCGAGTCATTTCTTTATTCCATCGATGATGGTTTTGTTCGTTGCTTCAGCTTGGCCGTTGCCTTGGGGGTATCTCGGAGTCGACTTACTTAGTCGAATTCTCCACTTCACACAAAATACCTCGAAAAGGCTCGAAGTGAACTGGGAACCGTTATCGATGACAATTTTGTACGGAAATCCGTGTCGGCATATGATGTTTTTCCACACAAATTTATGCACATCGATAGCGTGTATTTTGGCGTAGGATTCGGCTTCCACCCACTTAGTGAAGTAGTCGGTAACGATCAGCATGAAAACGCTTTTGGCGTGATCAGGGTAGTGGGCCTACAATATCCATCGCCAATCTCATAAACGGATAAGGGGCTGTGACGGTTGTAAGCAACTCGGTGGGAATGTGTATCATCGGCGCATGTCGCTGGCATGACTCGCACCGAGCTACGAATGTTTTGCAGTCGGAGTCCATTGTTGGCCACAAATGGCAGTGGTTCTTGATTTTCAGGGCTAACGCCCGACCTCCCGAATGGTTACCGTCGGCTCCTTCATGGGTTTCTCTCATGACATCTACGGCTTCCTCGCCGTTGAGGCATCCGAGCAAAGCGCCGTAAGTATTCAAGCGGAAAAGGTTACTGTTGATCTGGGTGTAGTGAGCGCATTTCATTTTTAGGCGCCGAGCTGCCCATCGGTCGGGAGGAACGTCTCCGTTGTTATGTAAAGTAAGATTTCAGTCCTCCAGTCTATTTGGTCGGCTATGTCAGCTATGCCGTCTTCTAAAGCGGGCTCATTTTCCACCTCTACGTGGTCTGCCGCTTCATTCTCTTGATCAATCTGAAATTCGTTGATAAGGCACACTTCCTTGGGCAGATCGATGCTCGGGGTGTCGATGCTTTCGACTGGTATAACGCGTTTCTGATGTGGTTCAGAGGTTGATGGGAGTACGGCTAGTGCATCTGCCGATGTGTTATCGCTTCTCGGTATCTTTGTGAGGGTGAAGAAATCAAACTCCTTTGCGAGCGTATTGACAACCTTAAGGTAGGCGTCCATTCTCTCAATTTTGGTCTCATAATCGCCATTGTATTGATTTGCTACAAGATGTGAGTCGTAGAACGCCTCTATTCGTTTCACCCCGATTTCTCTGGTTAGCGATTCTAATCGTATTCCTATGCCCGACCCGCGTAGTGATGACGAGCCGTCGACAAACATGAACCATTTTTCTTCGGCCGGGAGATTGTCGCTGATTAGTTTGGGGGGGGGGGAGTTCGACCAAGAAATCGGCTAGCACTTGCGATTTTGCGCTCGTTCGGTTCCGGTACTCTATGTTGTACTCACTTAGTTCGATCACCCACTTTGCTATTCGTCCGGATTGGCTTGGGCTATAGAGGATGGTTCGAAGTGGTTGATTGGTCGGAACGACAATGGAATGAGATTGGAAGTATGGTCGCAGCTTTCTTGCTGAAATGATGACTGTTAACGCGAGCTCTAGGATAGGATATCTTGTTTCTGCTTCATCGAGCGTCTTGCTGATATAGAAAATTGGCTTTTGTTCCCTCCGATCTTCTTTTACTAGCACACCACTGATCGCCGAGCTGGAGATCGAGATGTATAGGTACAAAGTCTCACCTTCCTCGGGTTTGGCCAAGATCGGTGGCGTGGATAGGTAGATTTTCAGGTGCTGGAAGGCTTCCTCGCACTTGTCGTCCCATTCGAATTTTTTGTTTCCTCGGGGCAATTGGTAGAATGGTAAACATATGTCGGTAGATTTGGAAATAAATCGATTTAAGGCCGCGATCCGGCCGGCCAGTCGTTGTACTTCACGCGTGTTTCGTGAGGATGATAAGTCGATTATTGCTGTTATCGGCTTGGGATTGGCCTCGATCCCAAAAATTCTCCTTGCGTTACGCCGAACGTGCGCTTTGTCGGGTTCAGCTTCATTTGGTACTGGTTTAGGATGTTGAAGCAAGTTTGCAGATGGCCGATGTGATCTCAGCAGTGAGATACCTGACGAGTATGTCGTCTATGTAGACTTCCATTGTTTTCCCAAGTTGTTCGGTGAACATGCGGTTAACCAATCGTTGGTAGGTCGCTCCAGCATTTTTCAAACCGAAAGGCATGACCTTGTAACAGTAAGTGCCTCGGTCGGTTATAAACGCCGTTTTTTCTCGGTCGTCGGGATGCATCATTATTTGATTATATCCTGACAACGCATCCATGAAGGATAGTAGCTCGTTGCCGGCGGTCGCCTCTACCAATTGATCGATATGTGGCAAAGGGAAACTGTCTTTAGGGCAGGCCTTGTTGAGATCGGTGAAATCGACATAGATCCTCCATTTGCCACTCTTCTTTTTGACGACCACAGGGTTAGTCAACCAATCGCGATATTTCACCTCGGTTATAGATCCTGTTGCCGACAGTCGTTTGACCTCGTCATTCACGGCTTTGGCTTTTTCTGGGCCGAGCTTTCATCGATTTTGTTTGATCGGGTTGAAGGTTGGATCAGCGTTAAGCTCGTGGCGAGCTATCGTCGGGTCTATTCCGACCATGTCACTTACCGATCAGGCAAAGGTCGAGACGTTTCGTCGTAAGAGACGGATGAGTTCGAACTTAATTTCGTCCTTGAGTTCGGCTCCTATGTCGACGCATCGCTCCGTGTTTGACTCATCTATGTTGACTTGAAGAATGAGCTTGCGCCTTGGATTGTTATGGGGCGAGAGCTCGGTTTGGATTTTGTGCTCGATCATACGGCATGTTTTGGAACACCGCGGAATCGAATTTCTCAGTTTATGCTCGGTGATGAAGCATGTTTTGGACATCTCTTGGTTCCCTCGAATCGTTTTGACTCCGTTCGGGGTAGAGAACTTTATGCACTGGTGGTAGGTAGATGGGACTGCCTTCATGGAGTGTATCCACGACATTCCCAATATTACGTTATAGATGGTCGGTTTATCGACGACGACAAACTTGACCAGTTTGGTTGTTCTCCCAGCATAAACTGGTAACCTGATGGTTCCGACCATCCATGGTGGTATCTCCGTTGAATCATGTAAGTGGTTTGACGGATGGCTTAAGATGATGGTCGGTGAGTTCCATCTTATCCAAGGCCTCCTTGAATATCAAATCTACCAAACTGCCAGTGTCTATCAGGATTCGCAAGATCTCACAATCACCGATCCTTAGCTCAATTACGAGTGGATCGTTATGTGGCGTATCTACGCCGCTTGCATCGGCCTCAGTGAAGTTTATCGTCTCGCCGATGCGTTTATCGGTGACATTTTCTTGCCATTTCTGGGCTACCATGATTTTCCTTCCATACTTTTTGATGGAACGAATGGAATCATTGAATGTCATGAGACCGCCCATTATCATGTTGACCCTTCTTCTGGCAGGCGAGGCATGCCTAGTCTGTCATGGACATCGCGGTCTCGTTTAGGTTGCTCGGCGTCCGTCCCTTGTACATTTGGTGGTGGAGGAAGATCCTCGTTCTGATTATGCATGCGCCTATCTTCATTGCTATTGGGTCGGTGATCTATGTTTGCTCGCTACTTTTCTTTCCGAGTTGGGAAATGCTTTATGTCGCTGATCTCCCCCTTGTTGAATTTTGTGAGAAGATATTCTTGAATTTGGCGACATAGAGAAGTGGGGTGACCGTAACGTTTGTGAAAATCAAAATATGGACGCTGATCTCCTTTATTTCGTATCCATTTGTTGGATTGCTGATGTGGTTGCGCCTCGCCGATGTAGTTTACATTTGCTCGCCTAGCTCTGTTGTTGTTGTTGTTGTTGCGGTACTCCTTATCGAGGTGTTGTCGAGGTTCATAATATTCTTCTTTTGCTTTGGTTGGTGGTGCTCTATTAAACGGGCATTTCTTGGCCATAGCTTCTTTTTCTTCTTCATCCTCCATGTATAGCACTGCTCGGTGTAATGCGTCCTCTAAGGTCGGTGGTTTATCGAATTTGAGGCTGTCTCGGAATTTCATATTATGTCGAAGGGCCCCCTATAAAGCTGGTATTGCCGCGTCATCAGGCACCGAGACTCGGGACGCTATCGAGTTGAATCTATTCATGAAAGATCGGAGGGTCTCTTTCTCTCCATGCGCGATGGTATAGAGATCGGCGCACGAGGTTGGATGTTATAAGAACATGTGATAGCGTCTGAGGAAGGCAGTAGATAATGCGTGATAGCTATCTATGGAGTTCGCATCAAGCTTTGAGAACCAGATCAGAGTGTCCCAACTAAGGGTTTCTACGAAGAGTTGACAGTAGCCGGCATCTTGTTCTTCGGCCGAATAATGAGCTCGCCCCATAGCTATTCGGAACGCCGTCATGTGTTGGCTAGGGGTCCGAATTCCCCGTATAAGTTGGAAAATTCATTTTTCCCAGATTCCGAATTGGAAAGTCGGATATCCTTGTCGTGAATGGCGTATTTTGCGTTTCTTTTAATACGCGATCAATCTCTGGGGCCGAGTTGGTTGCTCGATGGACTAAGGATGTCATGGCTTGAAGCTTAGCATTCATCTCCTCGATCTCTTGGTCCCGTCCAAGATTTCTGGTCTGATGAGGCGTTAGTGTTTCAAAGTTCGGTGGGTGCGCTCGGTTCTCGGTGTGGATTGGGTGTCGAGGTAAGTTGATCGGGGGAGACGGTTGATCGACAAACAGATTACGACGTAGGCGGTGGTGATCTTGTGCAGATTGACGCTCCAGAGTTTGGGCCTCTTGAGAATGTAGGTCGTTAACTTGATCTTGGCAGGCTAACTGTACTGCGGTTATTTGATCGAAACGTGCGTTTGTCCCACGAGTTAGCTCGTCTATTCGTGCAAGAATGGTTCCAAAAAAAAGCTGGGACATTGATATGTTCGATGGTAGACACGTTGCTGGTGAGTGGTATCGATTGCGATGTGTCGAATTCCGCTGTTGAGATCGGCACGCTGTCGTTTCTGTGGTTCAGAGGCAGCTCAAGTCCGAAAAATCAGGATGTTGTGATTGTCGCAGCTGTGGGTAGTTATTCTGACATCGTTGATTTGTTATTCCCCAAATTACTTTTGCGTTGAGAAATATCTCTGAGCCCCATGATGGGCGCCAATTGTTGTATCGGTAAAGGTAACCGGGTAACTTGAATACAAAGTAAAGAGAGGGCTCGGAGATTTTTGTTTGTAAATAAAGTCTTTGCTCGGTGGATATAACAAGCGAGTTGATCGATAACGAGTATGTCGGTCGAATTGGCGAACAATGGATAGAATGTAATAAGGTCGGTAAATTAATGAATAACGAACAGAACGTGATAAGGTCGGTCGGTAATATTTTAGATAAATCAATTCGAGATCGGTGTAAATTGTTGTCAGTCTTATTGCGAAATTATGGATCCCATTTACAATGAAGATACATTACTATTTATACTGGAATTAAGACTGTGATTTAAGATATTAAGTCTCAATTCATATGGTTAGATAGGACAGATCGATGGTGAGGCAGGACAGGTTGTAGGGTCGGGCAGGGTTTGCTGACCAATCACTCTCTTAATGATTTAGGTGGCGATCCACCTCATTTCGACTCAGGTCGTCGGCCGAGCTGGGAATGCGAGATGAATCCGATCGACAAGATGGGCTTGATCGGCAAAATAAGCCTTATTGGTAAAAATGGGCCGATTTTGATTCGAGAATAACCTCAACGGATGTCTGTCCCACCTCCGACAGTTAAGTAAGAGTGGAGACAGAGAGGTACCCGAGTACACTCATATTATATTAAAGAACTATGGGCTACATTCTTGGAAACGGAAACATATAGTAAATGAGTGCTTTAAACAAGCTTTAAACAAAAACATATATCACTGATTGGTTGTTATATATATATACATATATGCACACACACGCAGTGGAGGATCCAGAATAATTTTTAGCGGGGGCAGAATTATATATANATTATCAGATTTAAACTCATATTATAACACGCCGACAACCTTAATACAAACCATTATATACAATACAAGTTTTCATAAACACTTACATTTTTTATTTAACCATATTTTCAACATTATATATTTTTCAATATTTATTTATTGATTATATTAAATACATTATGTATAAATAAATTATAAGAAAATCTTTAGATAATATAAACTTTTAAAAGTAATCAAATATAATATGCAAATAAAAACATTATAGTTTATACTTTGTAAGAAAACTAATCCGTATAAATGCTATATAATCTTAAAATATAAAATGTTATCTCAAGAAACATACATATATATATATATATATATTATAGGGTATATAAACTAATACAATTTCACCAAGTAAGAAATTTTAAAGAGTTAACAAAAAAAAAAAAACTAAAGAGCCCGGATTTGATAATGTATGTGAAGATTTGATTAAGTTTGATATGAATAAGAAGATTAACTTAATATAGGAATTAACATTTGACCAGAGTAATGGGCTGTTACTAATATTAATATTGGGTTTCAAAGTCCATTTCTCTAGAAATAATTTGGTTATGGGCGAGAAGAAGAATTATGAGTGGGGCATCAATTTAATACCTTGATAATTTGCACTAATCTAAAAAATTTGACTGGTGGCAGTTGCCCCCCTCTTGGAATAAGTAGATATGCCCCTGCACACACATACGTATATACTAAATGAAATTAACGATTTGAGGTTCCTTAGGCTATCCATGTCAGCTTATTTGAAAGTGCTTTTTGATCTGCCATGTTAGCCAACTTAACACATCAGCAAGCTTAAAACGCAGACGTAATAACCCTTTCGCTTCTTCGTTACAGTATATCGCTTCTTCTTCCAAATTTAATGTCAACAACTAAATACAATTGCATGAAGACTCTTGATATTCTAAATCCACAATTAGGCACCACTCCGCAGAGAACCTTCAGGTTTGTGTTGTTTCCTAATTTCAGATTCGTATTAGTGCATATACAAAGCTAATCTGAGTAGCTTTCATGTTTGTGACGAGAACGGCGGTAGCTCGATGTGTAGATTGCACTGTCTGAGGAAGAAGTGATGCATAAAAGAAGGGATTCGAATGGTTGAAATCCCAATTTCATGGTCAAAGAACTGATTTTACTCCCTCAATAAATCGAAAATGGAGAGACTCGATTTCACAGCTTAATCCCCTAATTATTTTACCTACACTTTTTCCGAAATCGCCATATGGATCCATAATTCGATAATAATTAGGGGTTCCAAACACAGTTTTTGAGAGAGATGGGGTGATTACGGACCATGTCTTTTGCTTGGGTCTTCTGTCAATTTTTTTGTTTTGGTTTTAGTCTTCTTATTCAATAGGCGCACACACACATGTCTGTGATTTTCTTATAGGGTTAATACAGACATGCAAACATGGCTAATTTGAGATTGTTGACCTGCTCACTTGACAAAACCATACAACTAAATTTAGACGAGAAGAGGATTTTGGGATATTTCTACTTCTAAATATGTGCTGGTATTATGTATTGTAGTTCCTAGCTACCATCTTGAGAAATCCATTAAAACTTCTTTGTTTGCACATTCAGGAGTAACATGTTTGTTTATTTGCATATGTATGTTCAATTATTCCATTTTTAGTATTGAATTTCTATAAAATCATCAAGTGTTTGATTTTTCCTTAAAATTCTTTTACTGAATTCATTTGTATCAGGTAAGTCATTGACAGCTTGACACATCTGGAGGTTAAGTCCAGGTTTACCTCATATTATACACATCTTTAATCATCACATTACTCTCTCTCTACAAAGAAGAAGAAATGAAGGAGATCCATACTCTCTCTACAAAGAAAACTTATATATTATAAAAAGCTGATTTTTCCCTCCTATTTGTTCTTATTTCTCGAGATCGGAGTTTTTGATTTTTGCATCTTTCTCTCTTTTGCTATTGGATTCGTGAAGCTCTGTGTTGGATTAAGAGACGAATGAGCTCGTGGCGATGAAGAAGATAGCGAACGCCTTTGATAATCACATGGACGGAGAACGTACACTTCGCGAGATCAAGCTTCTTCTCATCTGGTTCATTTTTTATTTGGATATGGAGTAGACCTCAGAACAATGAATGGTACTTGCCATTTTCCTTTTGTCCCTAATATGTTTCAGGCGGATAGCAGAATCTATCAAACGAATAGCAACATGCCAATCATAATGGAAAAATTATAAAGGTATTATATGTCTTAGCTTTCACCATAGATATATCAATTTAAATGCTAATGAAAGTTTGGATGTAAGACGACTCATGAGTTTTATGCTAGAGATTTTATGTTAATAGGTTTGAAGAAGTACCAGAACCTGCAAAAACTACTAAAATTATAATGATTGCAAAGTCAAATTAGAGATGCCTTTTAAGAAATCAGCTTTGAAACAAAAAGAAAGGTAAGGTTAGATTCTCCAAGTTGACTTTAGTTTTCGTTTTTTAGCCATGTTGGTGACTTAGTTGCCAGTTGGGGTTAATCTCATAAAATTAGATGTTCTAATATACTGTTCTGCAAACCGGGTTACAGCTTTTAACTCTGACTATCAAACCAATTATTATTTGTTTGCACTGTTAGCTTTGATCACTCATCTTTCCAAGGAAAACATATTTTATTAGTTTCTACACAAAATAACACAAGTATGAATCACTTCTACGTAATATGTGTAGATGCATATTTTAATAGTATGACATGTTAGTTCAGATTCAGATTTGGAGATGGTGTTTTTTGGTATTTAGTATCTACCATAAGGTTACAAGTCCAACTTATTGGTTCTGAGAGCCTTATTAGGATTGCTGTTATTACGCAGTTACTTGGGGATATAACACAAGAGATATGTCTCTACCGGAGTTCGTGCCAGTGCATTAGAAACGGAAAAGGAGTAAAAAGGTAATAGTATATTTTTAGTTTACGTAAATGTACTACGTACTTGATCTGCATTCTCTGATTTTGTGCAACTTACCGCTTGCTGTTTGATTGACCACACGTACATTTCAACTATGTATTTGGAGGTGAAAATGCGCTGCGTTTGAGCTCATTAGTAAACAATGCTTGATTAATTGATTTCGTACCTACATTTTACTCGAAGTACCTAACACAAACCACTCTGTCTCTATCTCTCTGACCACGTAGCACAAGGGGACAGTGTTGCAGAAGATACATGAGAGAATAAGCACATGAAGTTAATGAAAGAAGGCCTCATGTGATTAGGCAACATTCTCACCCAGGAACATGTGAACTATGGTCATTATATGTCGTCTCTAACCCTTCATCATCTACCAGACTACTCCAACGGTCTTCGACATGTAATTGTTTTTAGGCTATTTATGGGAAACATGGGAGATATGTCAAGATCTATGCGTCGTGGGGTGTGGTTTACGCAACACTCGAAGCATGGTGAAAATGACAACGATATAGAAAAGATAAAATACAACTTTATTGGAGGAGTAGAAGAAGATACTACTTATTATAGTAAACATCCCATTCTTGTGTTGTTTTTATGGTGTTAAAATTATAACTGATCATGAGTATAGCAACTACGTTAATGGTTTCAGACAAGGAAGGAAAATTGTTCTTAGGTTATACTTAGAAACACGTAACGTTTAGTAATAATTCTTATTAATTTTACAAGTTTTGATGTAAAGACCGTAGATAACATAAACATATCCACTTTGGATTGATTCACTCCATTACCAAAACACAATAAACAGGATAATCACATGGATACTTATAAAAGGCCAACTAAATAGATTAATTGTCTGAGTAGTTTATTTGTTTCTCTTGAAATAAACGTATACTCTTCTCATATTATTCTGTTTTATATATCAAACTTTTTAAAATAGGAAAATCATAAAAACTTTTAAAAATCAAAATGTAATGAGTAGACGAAATATTCATAACAAATGCAAGATATCTAAACACAACAAATGCAAATGTATCTTGCTCAAAAATCTTTAGACAACGGTTTCTATATAAGATCTCTAAAGCTAAAAGAAAGAAGAAACAAAAGATTTCTAAAGCTAACCACATCGTATATTTTTCAAATTCAAAAAGTGACCTACATAGCTTATCTCTTGATTCTCTATCAGTATTTTTTACATTGGCGTCCTTATGTCTAATAAAAAAAATCAGTAATAGAAAATCAAACAATGGATCTATTCATCAAAAACAGAAACAAAATTTGCATATAGATGTTAAACTTTTCATCTCAACAATAATTTATGAATTTCATGTAATTTAAATTTCCAGATTAAAATCTTCATGAGCTATTTTTTTCATTTATTAATAGACATTTTCTTCTACAAACAACAAAAACATAGTTAAGTAAATATCGTTAACCAAATGGTATACTCCAAAGATTAATGTGTAACACTTAAAATTTGATAATATTAAATATATATATGTAGCTTCTCCCTAGCTTATATTTTTAATAGTATAGATATAAGCAGCGTATATATAAAACATGTTTATTACTTTGATCATAAGTGTGTAAAAAAAAAAAGCAAATTATTGAGTCAGGTTTCTACTCTTCTATAATTTAGTGAATTTTGAAAACTTTGTCAAATTCAAGATCCTTTCACATAAAAAAGTACAATATTGTTTTACTTGAAATTTTCTATAAAATCATCAAAGTAATAAGATATTATATGCATTAATATAATCAGTCTATCAAAATTTGTTTTAAGAAATATATCGGTATGGATCAAAATCTAAGGAAAATGATCTACATATATAATTTAAAAGTATGTTATGCGCGTATTGCATAATAACTCATAGAAAAAGAATAAATATATAATGACTAACGATTCAACAATTCATTAAACTATAACAGATGAATGGTTTTTATTTAGATCTAAGTAATGAAATTTAAATTATACATTAATCAAATTTATTTTGTAAATTATTAAAACACAAAACAGAAAATGATAAAAATATTATTAAAAAGTTAGAAATATGTCAATTTGAAAAATCAATTTTTATAGTATTATTTAACTTCAAAACATATATTAAACCAAATTTATTTATATATTCCAGAATATGTTATTGGTTAAATGTATTTTTATCAAAAATATATTAAAAACAAATCCGGGCTACGCGGATCCAAAACCTAGAGACATATATGTGTCTTACTATATGTATCAGCTGACAAATTTTCCGATTCCCCTAACTCTGTATCTACATCCCCATTGGATCTTGTGTGAAGAAGAATGCAAGTAGAAGGAGCTGGTGGAAGAGCGAAAGTGTACAACACGGGGCTCTTAGGAACATTCAAACACATATTCAAGACATAAGGCATCAGAGGGCTTACATAGGATTATTGCATGAGTATTATTACAAAGTGGTTCCTGGCGTTGGCATCACCTTCATGATATACGAAGCTTTGAAAATGCTCTTATCTCCTCCTGCCCCTTATACTTAGAGGAAAATTTAGTGCTTTAGCTGTTTCATTAGGAGAAGAAAAGAACAAAAAAAAAATTTTGTTTCCTTTGCCCATATTTTCAAACTCTTTGGTAGTAATTGTTTCTTGATCTAATTTTACACTCGTATGATGATTAGCTACAGCAAGTGTTGGTTTTTCTTTATGCTGCATTTGTGTATTTGTAAGATTTCAACATGGAATGAGATGTGGTACAACGTTTTTGTTAACTTCAAAGAAAAGATTTTACTCAAGGAAATCGTGAAACTTTGTCGAGCATTACATTCAAAGAGATCTTGAAAAATTGTAAGATTTAATTGTGGTTTATAACTAACTGGAGTAAACTTAACTTCAGTCTCTTACCCTTATACTCTCAGTCTCTCACACTAACTAGGACCAAAGATTTAACCACCATGGTTTAATAACCAACTAGAGTTAAGTTATCTTCAGTCTCTTAACAGACAAGAATAACGAAAAAAAATTGAGATCCTCCACAAAAGTTTGTCTTTTGCCGGCAAAGTAACTCTTCTCTCTCCCGTCGCTCATTTTTCTTAACTTTGTTTCATTTGAGGTTTTGTCATTTAAGGTTTTTTTGTTGATTTCGATTTACAAAACTCAATGTTAAAGGTCGAAGCTTGCGATTTAGCCAAAAAAAACAAAAAAAGGAACTGAAAAAAACTCAGGTTTCCGGCGAGGGTTTTTCCCACATTTTTCTTTGTTTTTCTTGTCTGTCGTTTTTTTGTTGATTTCGTCATTTTTGTTCACTTCTATTTACAAAACTCAATGTTAAAGTTTTCAGCTTGCGATTTAGCCCAAAACAAAAAATAAAGGAACTGAAAAAAACCCAGTTTTCCGACGAGGGTTTTTCCCACCTTTTCTTTTTTAAGGTTTTTTTGTTGATTTTGATTTACAAAACTCAGTGTTAAAGTCGGAAGCTTGCGATTTAGCAAAAATATATAAAAAAAGGAACTGAGAAAAATCCAGTTTTTCGGCGAGGGACCTTTTCATTTTGTTTTGTCTTGTCGTGATTTTTTAAAAAGGTTTTGTGTGTTTCTGATTAAAACCCAGAAAAATAACAATTTTTTTATGTGTGTGATGTAGCATGGTGAGGATTAAGACCCTCGTCGCTTGGGATATGGAGAACACAAAGGTACCGTTTGATCTTGATGCGATGACGGTGAGGTACAACATCTTGGGGTTCTTAAAGACACTAGGCATCAATGGTGAAGTGACGGTAATCGGAGTGGCATGCAAGGGACGTTTTGCGAAGGAGATGTTGGAGGAGTTGAAATCCAACGGAGTGAAATACGTCGAGGTGGAGTCGCAGGCGAAACAGGTTTGCGTTCTCAAGATTTTGGTTCAAGATATTGGGTTTTAGGGATTCCCTCTGGTAATATTTGTTTCCTTTGTTTGTTTAGGCAGCCGACGAACAGTTGGAGCCGAGATCAATTCGTGGATCAACAACCACCAAGCTCCGGCGAACCTCCTCCTCGTTTCCGGCGATGGGGGATTTCGTGAGGATCTCCTCCTGCTTCAGGATGTAATTTTTCCACAAAATCGTTTCCTTATGGTATATATACACGATGGTTTAAATTGTGAAAGATGATTCGGCGGTGCGGAGATCAAGCGAATCAAATGCGGATCAGCATGTGGAACAAGTGCAGATAAAAAAAACGCAGCTCAAACCAAAGTAGAGCAACAATTACTTTTGCATGTTAGATTATGGATATGAATTTAGGAAAAATATATATGATTTTAGGTTCTTTTTTTTTCAACAACATGCATTATGTTGGGTTTGAATATAAATATTGATATATCAAAAATATTAAAGTAAAAACAATACTCTAGTTTTTAAATGTTTTTGTTTGATTTTTCTCTTAAGAGAAACAAAGATATGTAGATCATTCTTTTACACACTAAATTGTGGATGTACCTAATGTTATATGTGGTTCAAATGTTCAACTCGAGACTTGAATGGAGAAAATAAATCACACAGTCCATCCTATCATTTTTCATGACTACACTATGATTTGTCATTCAACTACAAAAATGTAATAAACATGTAATCAGTTAGCAAAATAATAAAAATTATTAAGTGAACCATATTTGGTTCCTATCATGACCAAATATTTTGGAACTCATGTGAAATTATACTCCCCTACCAAATATTTTTCATTACCATATTTCTTCAAGTTAATTTTCTTGTAAACTTTTATTTCTTTGTGAATTATTAATAATTTTCTTGTTCCAACAATTAACTATTGGAAGATCTACCAAGTGATTCTCGCCCAGCCGGCACAAACTGTCAACGTAACAGTTACAGAGCGTCCATAAGTTTTTGCAGAATGGGTAGCAAGATTTTACTCAGAGCACCAAATCTCTTTTCCCGTTGGAGTAACTGTACACAATCAATGAGGTCTAACTTTTTTTTTTTTCAACAACATGCATTATGTTGGGTTTGAACATAAGTATTGATATATCAGAAAATATTATGTTAAAAACAATAATTCAATTTATAAATGTTTTTGTTTGATTTTTCTCTCAACAAAAAAACACATGTATATCATCCTTTTACACACCAAATATTGGGTGTCTGTTACACGTGGTTCAAATTTTTAACTCATGCCTTGAATAGAGAATGTAGATCACGTGGTCCATACTATCATTTTTCCCGACCGCACTTTGCTTTTCCATTCAACTAAAAAATATAAGAACATGCATTCATTAAACTAATCAATAAGTATATTCAACAGAACCGCATGCGGTTCTTAGCATCTTCACAAACAATGACACATCCTCATCACCAAAACTATTGGTGACTCATTTGACCCATTTTAACACCCTTAGCAGGTGATAAGAAAAAAGGTGCGGATCAAATTATTTTCTTTGTTATTTTTGACCACATATATTTTATCAATTTTTAATATTAGAATTGCATAAGCGCACCATACTTCATAACATATGATGAATGGTGACATGAAAAAAAATTGACGCACCATCCATAAACCGTACATACCATATCGTTAATTCATTTTTTAATTGGAGATGGAAAAAGAGCGGTTTATACGTACAAGTAGAACGTCACAGATAAATCATCACTCACACAATTAATATGTTTTGCATATGTGGTTTAATTATAATAATAACAATTAAAGTTACAATCCAAAATCAAATTTATGAAGAGATTTCTTGATCCGCCTTCTAACGATCACGTTTCGTTTAGGTTGATATATCAAGTAAATCAAACGAGTTCATCTTCTCCGTCATCAACTTCGCATTCCAGACGAGGAGTGTTCTTCTTCCTCACCAAAATTAAACCAAAATCCGATTAGAGTGGTGTTTTTCTGCAAAAAAAAAAGAGCATTTAGATAGAGAAAGACCAAATCAGAGTTTCAATACATATTTCTCTGGATTTCGAGTTAGATCACGAAAATGAGGTATGAATTTTTTTTAATGAGCAATTCGATTTTGGGTATATATGTTGTTGATTTGGGAAGGATTATAGAAACTTAAGTATTTGAATGCTTGTGGGTATATATTTATTGAAATTTTACATGAATATATACTATGAATTTATTATGCATACTAAGTGTTCGGTTAATGCTTGAGTGAACGTTGTTTGTTATAATTCGTGAATTGATGTACTTTTGAGTATTTCAGCAACGATAACGACATTTCTTTCGTTATTAACTATAATGGAAAGTTTGAGATGGAGAAGTTCTCTATGTTGGTGGAAGAACACATTTGCTTGAAACAACCTCAGAAACCCTATATACCGGCTTAATGTCAGCAGAAATAGTGGACATGTATTCTCAAAGAGTGTACAAGTTGTCGTATGAGGATTTAAAGGAGTTGAAGATTTTGTGTGATGGTGGTACTAACTTTGACAATATGTGCAAAGCTGCTTCTTGGACTAAAGCGGTTGAAGTATAACCCGCCCACTCACCGCCCTATTATGCAAGGACACCCAATTCGATTTCACACCAGAGTGTCTTGTAGCCTTTGAAGAGATTAACAAGGCATTGGTGAGTGCTCCTATTGTGCAACCTCCTGATTGGACTTTGCCTTTCGAGATTATGTGCGACGCCAGCGATTTTGCTGTCGGTTCTATTCTGGGTCAGCGGAAAGAGAAGAAACTTCATGTTATCTATTATGCCAGCAGAACGTTGGCTGATGCTCAGAGGAACCACAGCACAACAGAGAAGAAATTACTTGCTTGATTGGGAGCAAAGTAATTGTTCACACAGATCATGCTGCTCTTAATTATCTGATGCAGAACAAGGATCTCAAGCCTCGTCTTTGTCGTTGGGTTCTTTTGCTCCAAGGGTTTGATATTGAGATAAAGGACAAGAAAGGAGTAGAGAATGGAGTTGCTGATCATCTTTCGCGGTTGAAGCTCGATTCAGACGTGCCTATTGATGATCAACTACCTGAGGAGTCAGTTTACTTCATTGAAACTGGGTTTCAAAGTGGCTTCACCGAAAATCTTCAATTCCCACGAATTGCAGGTTTCGGTATCGATCGACACTCCCCTGGTGTCGATCGATACCCGTCGGCTTCTGAACCCGTTTTGACCGTGGAACACCTTGGTGCTTATGATGAGTATCTCGTTGCTGCAGCTGACTCCGATCTACCATGGTATGCTCATATTGCCAACTTCCTCGCTGCAAATACAGAGCCAAAGCACCTACCGAAATATGCCAAGAAGAAGTTTATGAGAGACATAAGGCGCTACTTTTGGGATGAGCCTTACATGTATAAGCATTGTTCTGATGGTATCTACAGGAGATGCATTGCTGAAACGGAGGTACCTGCGGTTTTGTTTCACTACAATGATTATGAGTACGCTGGACACTTTGCTACTTTCAAGACGGTGTTCAAGGTTCTTCAAGCACGCTTCTGGTGGCCTACTATGTTTAAGGATGCTCATACCTTCATCTCGCAGTGTGATGTGTGTCAGAAGAGAGGGAAGATCAGTAAGAGACATGAGATGCCACAGAATTTTATCCTTGAGGTTGAGGTTTTTGATTGCTGGGGTATCGATTTTATGGGTCATTTTCCTTCGTTATACAAGAACAAGTACATTCTAGTTGCAGTGGATTATGTCTCCAAATGGGTGGAGGCAATTGCTAGTCCAACCAACGACTCTTCGGTGGTTCTTAACCTGTTTAAGACCATCATCTTTCCACGATTTGGAGTGCCTCGTATTGTTATAAGTGATGGTGGCAGTCATTTCATCAACAGGGTTTTCGAGAGGTTACTGAAGAAGCATGGTGTGAATCATCGTGTGGCTACTCCATATCACCCTCAGACCAGTGGACAAGTTGAGGTCTCCAACAGGCAAATCAATGAGATTCTGGAGAAGATAGTGGGTACTTCGAGGAAGGATTGGTCTACAAAGCTGGACGATGCGCTATGGGCCTACATGACTGCTTATAAGACACCATTGGGCACTACACCTTTTCACTTGCTGTATGGGAAAGTATGTCACCTTCCGGTGGAGATCGAGCATAAGGCAGCATGGGCTACAAAGTTGCTGAACTTCGACATCAAGCCTGCTGCTGAGAGGCGATTGATCCAGCTGAACGAGCTGGATGAGATTCGGCATCATGCCTATGAGAACTCGAAGCTATACAAGGAGAGGACTAAGGCGTACCACGACAAGAAAATCCTCGACAGAGTTTTTGAACCCAATGATCAGGTACTTCTGTATAACTCTCGTTTGCATTTTTTCCTAGTAAATTGCGTTCTCGTTGGTCAGGTCCCTTCACTGTCAAGGAGGTTAGACCACATGGTGCACTTGTCCTGACTAATCCCTCCGGCGAAGAGTTCACTGTCAATGGACAAAGGGTGAAACACTACATACGGAGAAATGAGATTCCAGATGGACACATGATGTCTCTGGATTATGCACCCACTGCCTGAAAGGCAGTACAGTCAAGCTCATGACGTTAAACAAGCGTTTGGTGGGAGGTATAAAAAGGTATGTACAGACTCACCAGTGGGTTGCCTCCCACCAAGCGCTTGTTTAACGTCATTAGCTTGACCGTACTGCCTTTCAAGCAGTGGGTGCATCATCTGATATATCATGGTTTTTACCCCTTTTAAGCCATGATATAAGTCCGTTTTATAGAGTCTTTCTACTATTTTGTAGTGTTTTAGAGTCTTTTACAGGTTTTAGCACGTTTGGAGCATAATTGGAGATATTGGAGCTTTCTAGAGCATTTTGGAGCAAAACAGAAGTTCGTGTAGCTGAGTACCCGATTTGAAGCCCTTGTATCGACCGACACCACCTGGTGTCGATCGATACTGACACCATGAAGGAAGGAAGCGCGTCATTGCCCGAGTATCGATCGATACCACTTATGGTATCAGTCGATACCGTCGTCCATGGAAAAGGAAACGCGACTTTTTGAGAGTTTGAAGAAACTGCACCTTGGTCCAGAAGACTTTAATAATTACAAGAAGCCCCAAACGTGTTTTAGGATTATAATTAGGTTTTTGAGCCACTTTGGTTGGAAAGACTTGATTACGCATTATTCTACTCTGGTTTTGTGAGAGAGCTTTCTGAGGGAGACAAGTTTGAAACTCTGTTCATCCGAGAGAAGATTTCGAACCCTTTTCTTACTCTCTTCTTTATTATTTATTTGATGATCTATTCAATCATGTTGCTTGTTTCAATCACCATGTCTGAGTAGATTTCTTGTTAGGTTCAGGGTTCTCATAAGGGTTTTCTCTGAATGTTATGTTAATTGATTGATTATGATTCACCATCTGAATTAGTTCTTCACCTTAGGTTGTTCTCAAAGCTAATTCTAGATTGATCACCTAGAACTTAGATCTTATGATAATTGGTTAGGCACGAGAGTGCGATTAATTACATGATAGAACTTAGGGCGAGCAAAATAACTATTCGCAAAGAGATTTGGTTTAGTTGTTTTGTGAACAAATCAAACTTGAACTAAAAGCTGGTTTAGACTTTAGGATTGGCAAAGAAATTTGGAATTCTAGGATTTAGACTTAGATAGTTTTCGCAACGAGAGTTGGTTAGCTATACTTTAGAGATTTGAGTTCAAGAACTGCGCTAAATCTGAATCATGTTAGCTAGTTTATCTACATTCATTGAATTCCTGAGAAATACCCTGAGCCTATCTTCTTTCCAATTGACTCACAACTTGTTTAATTTACGCTTTTGCTTTCGATTACATCTTTTGGTTTAGTTTAATTCGAATATGTATAATCTATTGCTGATATCCTGAGTTCTTGTGTTCGACCCCTACATATACTACAACAACTGCTTTAGTACTTATAGAGTATTAATTTGAGCATATCATCATCCGGAGACATCATGTGTCCATCTGGAATCTCAGTTCTCCGTATGTAGTGTTTCACCCTTCGTCCATTGACAGTGAACTTTTCGCCGGAGGGATTAGTCAGGACAAGTGCACCATGTGGTCTAACCTCCTTGACAGTGAAGGGCCCTGACCAACGAGAACGCAATTTACCAGGAAACAAATGCAAACGAGAGTTATACAGAAGTACCTGATCATTGGGTTCAAAAACTCTGTCGAAGATTTTCTTGTCGTGGTACGCCTTAGTCCTCTCCTTGTACAGCTTCGAGTTCTCATAGGCATGATGCCTAATCTCATCCAGCTCATTCATCTGGATCAATCGCCTCTCAGCAGCAGGCTTGATGTCGAAATTCAGCAACTTTGTAGCCCATGCTGCCTTATGCTCGATCTCCACCGGAAGGTGACATGCTTTCCCATACAGGATGTGAAAAGGTATAGTGCCCAATGGTGTCTTATAAGCAGTCATGTAGGCCCATAGCGCATCGTCCAGCTTTGTAGACCAATCCTTCCTGGAAGTACCCACTATCTTCTCCAGAATCTCCTTGATTTTCCTGTTGGAGACCTCAACTTGTCCACTGGTCTAAGGGTGATATGGAGTAGCCACACGATGATTCACACCATGCTTCTTCAGTAACCTCTCGAAAACCCTGTTGATGAAATGACTGCCACCATCACTTATAACAATACGAGGCACTCCAAATCGTGGAAAGATGATGGTCTTAAACATCTTAAGAACCACCGAAGAGTCGTTGGTTGGACTAGCAATTGCCTCCACCCACTTGGAGACATAGTCCACTGCAACTAGAATGTACTTGTTCTTGCATGACGAAGGAAAAGGACCCATAAAATCGATACCCCAGCAATCAAAAATCTCAACCTCAAGGATGAAATTATGTGGCATCTCATGTCTCTTACTGATCTTCCCTCTCCTCTGACACACATCACACTGCGAGATGAAGGTATTAGCATCCTTAAACATAGTAGGCCACCAGAAGCCGGCTTGAAGAACCTTGGACACCGTCTTGAAAGTAGCAAAGTGGCCATCATACTCAGAACCATGACAGTGAAACAAAACCTCATGTACCTCCGTTTCAGCAATGCATCTCCTGTAGATACCATCAGAACAATGCTTATACAGGTAAGGCTCATCCCAAAAGTAGCGCTTGATGTCTCGTAGAAACTTCTTCCTGGCATATTTCTTTAGGTGCTTTGGCTCTGTACCTGCAGCGAGGAAGTTGGCAATATGGGCATACCATGGTAGATCGGAGTCAGCTGCAGCAACGAGATACTCCTCAGAAGCACCAAGGTGTTCCACGGTCAAAACAGGTTCAGAAACTGATGGGTATCGACCGACACCAGGAGAGTGTCGATCGATACCGAAACCTGCAATTCGTGGGAATTGAAGATTTTCGGTGAAACCACTTTGAAACCCAGTTTCAATGAAGTAAACTGACTCCTCATGTAGTTGATCATCAATAGGCACGTCGGAATCGAGCTTCAACATCGAAAGATGATCAGCAACTCCATTCTCTACTCCTTTCTTGTCCTTTATCTCAATATCAAACCCTTAGAGCAAAAGAACCCAACGACAAAGACAAGGCTTCATATCCTTGTTCTGCATCAGATACTTGAGAGCAGCATGATCTGTGTGAACAATTACTTTGCTCCCAATCAAGTACGGTCAAAATTTGTCAAAAGAGAAAACGACCGCAAGTAATTCCTTCTCTGTTGTGTTGTAGTTCCTCTGAGCATCATCCAACGTTCTGCTGGCATAATAGATAACATGGAGTTTCTTCTCTTTCCGCTGACCCAGAACAGAACCTACAGCAAAATTGCTGGCGTCGCACATGATCTCGAAAGGCAAAGTCCAATCAGGAGGTTGCACAATAGGAGCACTCACCAATGCCCTCTTAATCTCCTCAAAGGCTGCACGACACTCTGGTGTGAAATCGAATTGGGTCTCCTTGCATAATAGGGCGGTGATTGGGCGGGTTATCTTGGAGAAATCCTTGATAAATCTCCTGTAAAACCCAGCATGACCCAGAAAACTTCTAATATCTTTCACAGAAGTTGGTGGTGGCAGATCTGTCATAACCTGAATCTTAGCCTTATCAACCTCAATCCCAGCTTCAGAAACCTTGTGCCCAAGAACGATGCCATCTGGAACCATAAAATGACACTTTCCCAATTAAGGACCAAGTGTTTTTCTTCACACCGTTGTAGCACCTTGCACAATTTAGCCAAACAGTCCTTAAACGATGATCCAGATACTGAAAAATCATCCATGAACAACTCCATAAAGTCCTCAATCATGTCTGTGAAGATAGACATCATGCATCTCTGAAAAGTAGTTGGAGCATTACACAATCCAAATGGCATTCTCCTGTATGCGAATGTGCCATAAGGACATGTAAAAGTGGTCTTCCCCTGATCATCTGGATGAATGGGAATCTGGAAGAAACCTGAATACCCATCGAGAAAACAGTAATAGGGATGACTAGCCAACCTCTCTAACATCTGGTCAATGAAAGGCAATGGGAAGTGATCTTTCCTTGTGGCCGCATTCAACTTCATGTAGTCAATGCACATTCGATGCCCAGTGATGGTCCTAGTAGGAATCAACTCATCCTTCTCATTCTTCACCACAGTTATCCCTCCTTTCTTAGGAACAACGTACACTGGACTAACCCAAGAACTGTCTGAGATGGCATAGATAACCTCTGCATCCAAGAGCTTCATAACCTCCTTCTTAACCACTTTTTCAGATTTGGATTCAGCCTCCTCTGATGCTCAATGATAGCCTTTGACCCGTCCTCAAGATGAATCCTATGCATGCACAGATCCGGTGATATACCTGAAATGTCATCAAGAGAATAGCCAAGAGCTTTGCGACACATGCGCAGCTTGCTCAGCAGTAAGGCAACCTCTGCGTTGTTCAAAGAAGCATTAATAATCACAGGGTATGTGGAATTAGGACCAAGAAAAACATACCTCAGATTGGCTGGAATTGGCTTGAGTTCCACCTTAGGAGCTTTCTCCTCGCTCCAATCTCCAAGCTTAGCAGCTTGCTTGGAACATTCGGCCAACTCCCTGTCTGGTCGTAGGGTATCGACCGATACTAAGGGAGTATCGATCGATACTGATGGTGCAGTGTCAAGCATCTTTGAGTAACCAGCAGCGTCTCCACTCAAGCAAACCTCGGATTCAGCTAAACAGACCAATGCCCTCTCCAACGGATCCTCAGGATGCATCTCCAAGAAGTACTCTTCAGCAATGTCTGTGAAAGTATCAACGAAGAAATTCTGCCCATCGATGGTTGGTCTCTTCATCATCTTCTCCATATTAAAGGTCATGCCCAAATCACCGATGTTGAGAGCTATCTTCCCATGTCTGCAATCAATCAACGCACCAGCGGTTGCAAGGAATGGTCTGCCCAAGATAAGCGGATCTTTGGGCTCAGCATCATACTTCAGGACAATGAAATCAGTCGGGATCAAGCAATTCCCGATCTTAATAGGGACATCTTCGAGTAGCCCCTCTGGAAGTCGTACTGAGCGATCAGCAAGTATCAAAGATATTCTGGTGGATGTGAAGTCCGTCATACCCATCCTCTTGGCAATTGAGTATGGCATGAGGTTGACACTCGAGCCAAGATCGCATAGAGAACGCTCGAACCTTTCGGTGAATATCGTACAATCCAACACAAAGCTCCCTGGATCTGGAAGTTTCTTTGGGATTATGTTGGTCAAGATTGCACTGCACTCCTGAGTAAGCATCACACACCCTTCTTCAAGGTTCACGTTGCTAGACACCATCTTCTTGACATATCTTCTGAAAGCTGGAGACGTCTTAATAGATGGCGTTAGAGATACCAGATGGCGTTGGAGAAACTTAGATAGTCTCCAATGCGATCTGGTGTTGTAAGTCGATTGGAAGAAAGATAGGCTCAGAGTATTTCTCAGGAATTCAATGAATGTAGATAAACTAGCTAACATGATTCAGATTTAGCGCGGTTCTTGAACTCAAATCACTAAAATATAGCTAACCAACTCTCGTTGCGAAAAATATCTAAGTCTAAATCCTAGAATTCTAAATCTCTTTGCGAATCCTAAAGTCTAAATCAGCTTTTAGTTCAAGTTTGATTTATTCACAAAACAACTAAACCAAATCTCTTTGCGAATAGTTATTTTGCTCACCCTAAGTTCTATCAGGTAATTAATCGCACTCTCGTGCCTAACCAATTATCCTAAGATCTAAGTTCTAGGTGATCAGTCTAGAATTAGCTATGAGAACAACCTAAGGCGAAGAACTAATTCAGATGGTGAATCCTAATTATTCAATTAACCTAACATTCAGAGAAAACCCTTATGAGAACCCTGAACCTAACAAGAGAACTACTCAGACATGCTCAGACATGGTGATTGAAACAAGCAACATGATTGAATAGATCATCAAATAAAATAAATAGAAGAGAGTGAAACAAGAGGTTCAAAGTTGTCTCTCTCAGAAATCTCTCCAAAACCAAAGTAGAATCAAGCCTCCTAGCTTGATCCACCGTAATCGAACCTCCTAGCCAAAGTGGCTTAAGAACCTAACTTAAACTCCTAAAACACGTTCTGGGCTTAATTGTAAATAATAAAGTCTTCTGGGCAATTTTGCAATTCTACAACTCTTCATAAAAGTCGCGACTTGTGTCTTGCTGCAGTGAGTATCGATAGTATCGTTTGACACTGAGGCTCCAATTCGGGTACTCAGCTACACGAACTTCTGTTTTGCTCCAAAATGCACCAAAAAGCTCTAATATCTCCAATTATGCTCCAAACGTGTTAAAACCTGTAAAAGACTCTAAAACACTACAAAATAGTAGAAAGACTCTATAAAACGGACTTATATCATGGCTTAAAAGGGGTAAAAACCATGATATATCAATCCTATAATAGTGGA
The DNA here is from genome assembly GCA_002933915.1 of Eutrema heterophyllum. Taxonomy (NCBI): domain Eukaryota; kingdom Viridiplantae; phylum Streptophyta; class Magnoliopsida; order Brassicales; family Brassicaceae; genus Eutrema; species Eutrema heterophyllum. Next base: position 1,306,038 of record PKMM01033390.1, read on the forward strand.
CTTGAAAAAGCACTCTCTCTGCCCTTGGACAAGATGTTGGAGACCATGAGAAGACAAGCTATGATTCAGAGATAGATCTTAGGAAGATAAAAATAAGTAAGCATAGAGCTAAATTCAGTCTTAAGGTGGCAAATACATAGCTTTAGAGGAGAAAGAGCATAAATGGTGTAAAAGAATCTTTGGACCTAGTGCCATCTATGAAGTTTCTGAGAGAGGTACTTCATATACAATGAACATTGATCAGAAAACATGTACTTGCAAGAGGTGGGATGTGACAAGGATTCCTTTTCGTCATGCGTTGAAGGTTTTCTTGGATAAGAAACTTAACGCATAGGACTATGTTGCTGGCCGTTATTCGACTAGTACTTGGAAGAAACAATATAGTAATTCGATCATTCTTGTTGATGGTATGAAGTTTTGGAAGAAATCTGATGAAGCAACACTTCAAGCACCACCAAGAGAGGTAGCTAAGGGTTGGAAAAAATTCTGAGAAAAGAAAGAAGTCCATTAACGAGTCTCCAACTAAGGGAAAAAAAGTTACTAGCCACTTGAAGATTGTTCATTGTGTTCGATGTGGTTAGTCTGGACATAACGTTGCAGTGTGTCCTAATGGTGGAGTTCCAAATAAGTCCAATAGGCGACCTAGGCCTTAAAGCAGAAGACATCACATGAAGTGTCCTAGTCATTTTCACTTGATGTTGGCGAATGACCAAGTCAACCAACTCAAACATCTTCCGCTAATGATTAAATTACAGGTATTAATGATTGTTTTATGAGGTCTTTTATTCTGTTTTTGTGCTCTCATATGCAGGTTGATGTTTCAACTCTTTTATTCTGTTTTGGTGATGGTTTCTGAGGTCTTTTATTTGGTTTTCTGCTCTCATATGTAGGTTGATGTTTCAGCTATTTAGTGATGGTTTGTTCTAATTTTGGTGATGGACTGACGGTGTTGGACTGACAGTGATGGAAACTTCTTTTCGTTGTTGCTAGTTGTATTTGTTTTTGGCGTGCAACACATACGTTTAAGCTTCTGATGTAATTTGGGATTTGTACTCTCTTTATGGTGTTGTTGTGATTTGCACTCTCTTTATCAAGACAATTTGTACTTTCTTTTTCAACACTTACGTTTAAGGTCAACGTTACTTTATTAAGACAATTTCAAACTTAAGGATCTTATTTCCACATTGTGCATCATGAATGTGGTATAAGATAATTGAAGTCTAAAACACTAAACGTGGTCGTTTGATATCTTTCTAAAATGTCATTCATTATTATGTTATATAAATTATTTCAGTCTTAATCCATAATGTCTAAATTATACTAGGTGGATACATAGCTTGTTTTTAAGGTAACATGTAAAGGGTTCGACCTAAATTTTTTACAATTCTTTGTTTTAAAATTTGGTATCAAAACGACGTCGTTTTGGTATATTAATATGTTTAATTTCGAAAAATATGACTCAGCTGCCATGTCATCAACGGGAAATGGTGAGTTAGCGGAGTTAGTCGAAATATATGAATTTGTCCCATTGTTCTAAATGAAGGTATGTAATTCAAATTATATGTTGTGTATGTATGTTTTAGCACAAATTAAAAGTGCAGGTACGGATCGGAACCGCAGAGAACTGTGCAGATAAATTTTGCCATTCTCCCGCGGTGGGTGGTGCGTCAAAATTTTGTTCATATCCTCACGTTTATGAAATTTTAATATTAAAAATTGATAATATATATATATATATATGGTTCATAAAACACAACTACCTATATTTGTGCCAAACTATTCTATAAACCGATAATCGACTACTTGTGTGGTGGCGAACATCCTGGGAAGACGTGTAATTTTGGAAAACAGAACGAAAGTTCCGATGTCCGTCGAGGTATTCAAAATACTTTAGCTCGATGGTGATAAATCGTATAAAATAAAGCATAGATCTATGTTGGGTTACAGATCTATTGTACGTCTATACAAATCTTTTACAATATGGACAGATTTTCCATTTCACAGAAAAAGGAATATGTGGAAGAGCTATTAAACCTGGTAGACAGAGGCATGGCCTATGTGGTAGACGGAGGCATGGCCTATGTGGTAGATAGAGTTGTGGCCGGTGTGAAGCTGATTTTGACAGAGGTGTCGCCAGTATGTGAAACCGAATTTCTCTTAGGTTCTCGTAAGTCTGGATTTTGAAATACCGAAGAGAGGTTTGAACTGGAGAGAAAGAGAAATTTGAAAAAAAATAAAAATAAAAGTACAGAAAAACAGTTGTCACAAGCCAAAAAAAATTGGACTGCTATGGTTTGATAATCGAGTGTATAGTATGAAGTTGACAAGTGAGTCTTTGGTCTTTTACCATCAGTTTCCATACAATATTATATATTTATTTTATTGACCTAATTTGGTCAGTGGATACTGCCACCAGACCTAATTTCCTTTAATCTTATTCACAACACAATTTTATCTAAAATTAAATTATTTTGATTTTTAAAGTACTAGGAAAAATATAATAAAAACCTTTTGTTATTATACTTGGCTACATGCATTACATTTAGTCAAGTCACCATTCAACTTTTGTTATTTTCATTCTGCATCTTTGTTCCGCTTCTCTCACGAATTGCATTTTATCCGTACCACACTGCGTGATTCACTTGTCAGGCAACCCCGATTCGTTGTCACCATTTGAATGCTAAAGCCCTAAGTCCTATGTGGAATATATTATTTTCCATGTAACGTTAATTTGACATTGTTTTTTTTTTCTTTTTTGCATCCAATTAAAATAAATAGTTTGATATCATATAAAATAAAAATATTATTAGATAAAATAAAATTAGAGAAATTGATTAAAATAGCACTAAAAACTAAAACTTGACAAATATTACACCTCATTTGAGAAGCTACCAAAATTAGCATTTATTAAAGGTTAAAAAATTAAAAATAGAACATTAAAAAAGAAAGAGATGATCGCCGCCGATCTATAGCTCTCGAAAGCAACCAAGACTGGATCTTGGAGGATTCAAATCGGCGGGTGAGAATTGATGTTTTGAATTGATCGCCGCCGAATTTCACATCATTCATCATCGATGATTTCACATCCATCATCATCTTTGGCGATCGAATTTCTCAGAGATTATTACCATACCCGTGTGTTGACCAATTGTTTGCAGGATGTCTACTATCGAAAAGCCAAAGAAGAAGGATAGCGTGCGAGAAGTGCGTTTAAGCTTCTTCAGATTGATGAGGAATTCAACATTTTTTAAGGTGATCGTTGAATCCTTAAATCTCTTTTTTTTTAATTTACCAGGTCAGTGTCACATGAACCCTTTATTAGTTGAATGAATGCGGCACTTTTAAGCGAATAATTTGTAGCTGAACAGTGTTAGATATAAGAAAACGACCATGTAAACTTTCTCAATTTGTTTTCTTAATATTATGCAGGCGTGAAGAGGGTTGTAGATTTGTGTGCTGCACCTGGTAGTTGGAGTCAGGTATGGTATGGTGATCTTGAATTGATTATATTCACGCCACTCTGACTTAGCTAATTTCTTATATGCGCATGATAAATACAGTTTACCTTTTCGCATATAATAAAGAAGAAACTATTCAGAAAGTCTAAAGCAGGAACTAGAGTTCTTTTTTAGATATGGTAATCAAATCACCATCTCTCATTCGGTTAGTTTATTAATTCAGTTAACATGAACTAGTATTGTTCTTCACTATTTGGGAATGTGAATCGTTCTCAAAGTTGAATGAGATGTAGAAGATCTGTTTGTTTTCAAGTGTGGATTCGTGATAGAGCGAGAGAGAAATGCTGTAACATTTGCTTTATGTTGGAGCATTTGCTTTGTTAGCATGATTTGTTTATGCAGCCACGAAGTGAAATCATGCTTTTTTTTTTTTGTTTCTTGTCATTTAGACTGGCCTTCCTAAACAAGCTATACGTATTCCTAAATGTTTCCTGAAAGCATTTGCATCTTTCTTTTCTTTTGTGTAGCCAATTCATGGATCAAACGGAAGTAACACTTTAACATCCGAGGAAAACAAAAACACACGTTCGGGTGCTGATGTTTTACGTCTTGCTTTAGATCCTCCTCCTTCTCATGTATGCATTTCAAATTCCACCAAACGCACACACGTGTTGGGAACTGTAAATGGTGATTCTCATGGCGATGCTTCATTCACGCATGGAAATCAACAGGTAATATAGTCTTTATAGGTCGTCTCTGCATGATTCAAGTGAAATCATGCTTTTTTTTGTTGTTTCTTATGATTTAGACAGGCCTTCCTAAACAAGTTATACGTATTCCTAAATGTTTCCTGAAAGCATTTGCATCTTTCTTTTCTTTTGTGTAACTTCAACATGCTATCAGAAATGACACTTCAACATGCTCGACTGGTGATGTTTTGTGTTCTGCTCCAGATCTTTCTCCTTCTAATATAAGCATTTCACATTCCTTTGATGAATTATACGTGAACATACATTTTAAGAACAAGCATGAGTTTAATGCTTCAAATGAGAAAATGAGCATTAAAGTGGAAGTTCGAGTTCAAGTCTGTTTGGTCGAACGAGACAAGAGTGATATTAGGTTGTGTTGACCCTAATTGCACCTGGAGGATGCGTGCAACAAAGCTCAAATCTTCCGATTATTTTGTGGTGAGGAAGCATGTCCATGGACATTGATCATTTCCTTGATCATTTCCTTGAAATGCAACATATTTAGGAACCATTTAGGAACATATATAACTAATTTAGGAAAGCCTTCCTAAATGAACAAGAAAACAGAAAAAGTATGATTTCACTCAAGTCATGCATAGGCAAACTATAAAAAGATTATATTACATGTTGATTTTCATACGTAAATGAAGCATCAAATGATGAAAAATGATCATTTCCTTGAAATGCAACGTATTTAGGAACCATTTAGGAACATATATAACTAATTTAGGAAAGTCTTCCTAAATGAACAAGAAAACAGAAAAAAAGTATGATTTCAAATATGATGATAAGTAAAAAGATGGCAAAATCCACATTCAATTTCAAATAAAAAGTTAGAAACTGATACATAACCATAATTTATAAAGTCTTAACCAGATACATAACATAATGTACGTGAAACACCATAAAGTCAAGAGAACAAACGGATAAGAAAAAGACAACTTCCATAACAAGTTTTAGTAATCATTCTCCAGCAAGCTCTTCAAACAGCTCACAAGCCAGCTTGCATCTTAGGTCATGTGCATTCCCATCAGCAAGACATTTTTTAGCTTCTTCTTCTTGTCCAGGAAGACGGTTAAATACTCCACGGTGTATAGATCAGAATCCTCAAATTTTTGGGTCAATGTTCCCGGAAACCATCCGCCTTCTTCAGATTTGATCTCCACATGAGCACCTACCTGTAAATGTGGCTGCAAATACAATAAATTTTCATTAAGACTTGACAAAAAGTTAAAAAATACAAGTGGAAAACCCCTGAAATCATACCTCGTCATTTGTATGTCCTTGTTGGGTCGTCTCTTGAGTTTGTGTTTGTGCTCCGTCTTCTGATGGACTTTTATCACACACCAAAGAGGACTGGATCGGAACCACAAGCTCTGTATCAGACTGCAAACACAAAACGTTTTAGGAACCTTCCACTAAATATTTAGTATTTACTAGTAATGGGAATCTTAAAGCTTTAGAGCTCATGTTGACGTTTTTAGGATAGTCTTCCTAAAATAGTAAGAAACCTTCCTAAATCACCAAGAAATGTTACTAAAATTGAACAAATCAATGAACCAAGAATCTAATCAATGTAGATTAGCGTTTGAAATAAACAATTATACATTTTTCACAACTGTTACTTTTAGTATATACTACTAATAGGAATCTTAAAGCTTTAGAACTCAAATTGACGTTTTTAGGATAGTCTTCCTAAAACAGTTAGAAGCCTTCCTAAATCACCAAGAAATGCTACTAAAATTGCACAAATCAATGAACCAAGAATCTAATCAATGTAGATTAGCGTTTGAAATAAACAATTAGACATTATTTACAACTTTTACTTTTAGTATTCACTAGTAATGGGAATCTTAAAGTTTTAGAACTCAAATTGACATTTTTAGGATAGTCTTCCTAAAACAGTTAGAAGCCTTGCTAAATCACCAAGAAATGTTACTAAAATTGCACAAATCAATGAACCAAGAATCTAATCAACCTAGATTAGCGTTTGAAACAAACAATTAGACATTTATAAATGTTAAAAATACATGTTAAAACCAATAAAACCTTACATCGACAGGTGAATCCTCTTGCGTTTAGGTCACCTCCTCTGTTTGGGTTCCGCCATCAATCTCATGCCTTTGTATTTCCTAAAGATTGTAAAAAACATAAATTCCAAAATTCCAAACCATAATGTAAAGTCTCAATAGACTGAATCTAACAGCTCCAAATCTTGTTCCTAAACCAAGAAATCAATCCCACTAATTAATTAGCCTATGTGAACTAGAATAATAATCACAGCTATTACAATAACACATCTATTACAGTATACCATAAACCTTACCTCAACAGGTGAATCCTCCTCTGTTTGGGTTACGTCATCTTCATTAATATCATATGTCTGTGTTTCCTAAAGATTGTAAAAACATAAATTCATATTCAGTGAGATCCGTCTTTTGCTAACACAATGATCTTTAACATATTCAGTGAGAACTCATATTGACGTTTTTAGGATAGTGTTCTTAAAACAGTAAGAAGCCTTCCTAAATCACCAAGAAATGTTACTAAAATTCCACAAATCAATGAACCAATAATCTAATCAATGTAGATTAGTGTTTGGAACAAACAATTAGACATTTTTTACAAATGTTACTTTTAGTATTCACTAGTAATGGGAATCTTAAAGTTTTAGAACTTAAATTGACGTTTTTAGGATAGTCTTCCTAAAACAGTAATAAGCCTTATTAAATCACCAAAAAATGCTACTAAAATTGCACAAATCAATGAACCAAGAATCTAATCAATGTAGATTAGCGTTTGAAACAAACAATTAGACATTTTTTACAACTTTTACTTTTAGTATTCACTAGTAATGGGAATCTTAAAGCTTTAGAACTCAAATTGACGTTTTTAGGATAGTCTTCCTAAAACAGTTAGAAGCCTTCCTAAATCACCAAGAAATGTTACTAAAATTGCACAAATCAATGAACCAAGAATCTAATCAATGTAGATTAACGTTTAAAACAAACACGTATCACTTCACAGGGAGATGTTTAAGACATTCACACCAAGAAAAACAAACGAAATGTAAAAGACAATACATTACCCAAATCAAACGCCAAGAAAATTCCCATTTCCAAAAGGATTTCCAAATATAAAATATTCTCATTTTCCCAAACGAAAGTGGTTACCTTTCTTTTAGCAAACAAGCCCCAAGAGATGGTGGAATGTTCGAAAGCTCTGTCAAATTCCAAAACTACACCTGCAATTCACAAAGAGTAAACATTAGAATGTTTAGTTAACTATAACTAAATCGAATGAACAATGGAATAAAATTAAGTATCAAATCGAATGAACAATGGAATAGTTTACACTTACCTTAAACCAGGTTTAGTATGCCCGTTGTTTGTTACAATAAACATGTAAAAGCCCATGAGAATTCTTAAAGGGAAACAGTTGAGCTTTTCTTAGTACCCTTTAGGAAGATGAGACTTACGCTAATACAGTAAAGACAAGAATCGCGATCAAAACAATCAGGAGCACGACAAGATACTTTAAAGGAGAATCATCATGTCAAGGAAGATTCAAATCTAAATTTCTCAACAAAAGAAACAGCAAACAGAACTAATTTTCATTTATGGTTTTAAGACAAACAATATAACACGAGTGTGTGTGTGTGTGTATCCCTAGAGAATTCCATTGTTCGATCTGGAATTTCAAGAAAGATTCTCGAAGCTCGAAGAAACATCATAGGGATTAAGAACTTTTCATCTACAAAATCAATCAAAAACCCACGAAAAGCCCAAATAGAAAACGACAAAGCCAAAGAGATTTCAAAGTGGAGGAATCGCCACCAACCAGAAATAAGAGACGAAGGTCGCCGAGAATCCAGAGATCAAGCAGTTTTCAGGTACAATACTTTTGAAATCCCTAAAAAATTTGAAATCCTTTTTGAAACAAAATTTTGATTTGGGAGTTGAGTTTTTTGGATCCAATGATAAAATACCTTTCACGATCAAATAAACTGAGCCCAAAAAAGTCCAACGGCGGATTTGTAGCTCCGGCAACGATATGTCGCAGATGACGGCGATGATTGAAGAAAGGTTTTTCTAATCGGAGATGAAATATTTTTTTATTACGTGAAATTAGGAAGATGAAGTCTTTGATTCTCTTTTTGTCATTTTCCCTTTAATGAATCATCTTTTTGTCACCTTCTAAATGAGGGTGCCAAATTAGTGAAGTTTAAGTTTTTTAGTGCTATTTAGGAGAATTGCCCATAAAATTATATGTGATTTAGATCCCGATTGGCGTTTGGACTGTAGAGAATTCAATGGATTTAAAATTCCTCACAATTTTTATTTATCCAATCAAGCTTTTTTTTTTTGTTGTACTATTTCTTAAAGTCGTATATATCAACTGTTTTTATTCTTTTCAATTTTTTTAAAGCTATATTTTCTTAAATTTTACCATTTTAAAAGTCTCTCTCTCTTTTTTATTTTAACATCTATTTTATTGATTACATCAAATCATGAATGGAAAATACAATTTGTCCATAAGCCATTTAGGCGGAATCGAAAAGAAACTGAATACAAAAGATCAAAATCATAAACTTTCTTTGATAAGTATTTTCAGCTTGATTTCGTTCTCGATTCACATGATCCATAGAGTATTGAGGAAGTTTCTAAATCCACCACCTACGTCGAAAAGAACATTACCAATTTCACTGTTTTCTCCTCTCTCTGTCTTTCTCTTCATATGAACGCATGAACTTTTTCTATTTATTTGTTTTTTAACTATTGTTTTTCTGTCTTCTTTCTCCAAAGAAATCAAAAATTATCTCTGAAACTAGACTAATCGTATCACACAAATTGTTTGACTAATTGACAGTTAATTTATTTTTCCCAATATTTTGAGGTCCATTCTTCCGCATATTCTATTAATTAAGGAAAACATTACCAATGGAAAACATGTACCATCCAAATTTAATGACAAGATGTAAATCTCACACGCCTGATTTTAAATAAAGGAGATGATGGTGAAGTACCATGGAGAGCAGCGATTTAAAAAAATATAGACGAGCGGAGAAACCCTAAACGATACAGGAGTAAAAAATAGAGGATTGTTGTTGTAGTATAGTTGTTTTTGCGCGTGTGAGTTATGTCGCTATATCACTATTTGAATTCAAATATTATATAATTCAAGTTATTAAAAAAAAAAAATCTACAATACTTATAGTAACAATCACGGCTTTTAGAGTTTTTGTTACCGATAAGATTTTTATCAATATTAAAAATAATAGATATAGTTTTTACGTTCAAAATCTCTACAGCCAAAAACTTCTTGTCATAGTCTACACAAAATCAACTTATTAACCATTTTGATATGGGTAATTGGAACGACTATCGTTTATTAACATCAAAATTAACTCATCTTCTTGAACACTATGCAATCATTACAAGATAAAAAGTCTAACTCACCCTTATCTTTTCTAAATAATTTCATTGTTACTTTTTCTCTCTCATCAATTACTATTTATAGCGGGTGATAACACCGGCGGGCGACAATAACACTGGCGGCCCGACGATAACACCGACGGGCCGATAACACCGGCGAGGCCACGATAACACCGGCGAAGCGACGATAACACCGGCGGGCGACGATAACACTGGAGGCCCGACGATAACACCGGAGGCCCGACGATAACACATGCGGGCGACGATAACACCGGTGGGCGACGATAACTTTGTTCTGATATCAAAGTTAGATAACCATTAACACATAATTTCTATGATATGATAACCGGATTATCACGATAATTTTTTTATTTTCATATTTTACATATTTCTGTGAAATGATAATTGGATTAACACGATAATTTATGATATAATAATTGGTTTAACATGACAATTTCATAAAAAATTTACATATAACTGGTTTAACATAACAATGTTTGACGATACTAACTATATGTTAACGATGCTAACGATGGTAATTGGGTTAACATGATAATGTTAACGATGCTAACAATATATTTTTTCTTATGATGAACAGTGCTCGAGTTTTGATGAACAGTAATGCTCGCAGTTTGATGAACAGTGTCACCGGCTTCTTCCATCAGAAAATAAGTTTTCAGAGACATTTTTGTAATTATTCAAAAAGCAAATGATATTTTGGATTTAATCATTTTTCTCTTTCTTACTTACCTAATTTACAAATTCTTATTATTACTTACCTAATTAATTAGTCAACCTACCATATACACTTGTTTTGGTATTCCTCGTTTTTCCAATTAATAGGACAAAATTTAGCTACGTTCACAAAATCTAATATTGATTTTTTATTAAAGGAAATAAAATATTGATTTATTAATAAAATTTAAGATGGACAAATTTAAACGAAACAAATTGTCTGTTATTTTTCACTCTCTCTCTCTCTCTATAAATTAATCTATTTGTGACGAAAAATCCATTACTGGATACTTTTTACAACAACTTGCACAAACAAAGCTGATCCCACCTTAATAATTTGACTCCAATTGAACAAAATCATAAGCTAGTTTCGTATGATGGTCTTTGCTTTCGGATCCTCGTAAATATAGGAGACTTGTGGGACGGTTGGTTTATCTCTCCATCATGCGGCCTGAATTGTGTTATTCAATTAATTTGTTGTCCCAAATTATGAATTAGAACCACGTGAGGCACGTTGGGAGGCGGCATTACGTGTTGTATGGTTTATCAAAGGATCTCCTGGCCAAGGTATTCTCTTGCGGTCTGACAGTGACATTCAGTTATCCGTGTTTTGTGATGCAGATTGGGTCTAATGTCCTATGACTTGGCATTCTCTCACTGCTTATGTTGTCCTTCTTAGTGGTTCTATGGTTTCTTGAAACCCAAGAAACAGAACACAATATCCCACTCTTCCGCAGAAGCTTCATACAAACCAAGGTGGCGGTAACAAGAGAAATCAAGGGGATCATTCAGTTAATGGCCGATCTTGGTGTTTCAGAACCAAGCTATTTTCGTTTTATTGTGATAGCTAAATTGCCATTCACATCACCACCAATCCAGTTTTCCATTAGAGGACTAAACATATCGAAAGAAATTATCATAGTGTTGGTGATGTAGTATGTGCATGATGGTATCATTTCAATGCTTCATGTTCGCACCAAGAATCAGTAGCTAACATACTCATTAAAGCTTTTGATCGACCATAGTTTGACGTATTGTTGTCTAAAGTTGCGTGTTCGGGATCTCCATATTCCAACTTGTGAAGGAGTATCAGGAGTCCTATTGGGATAAAAATTAGTTGTTATAGATATGTGTGAATGTTAACAATAACTCCTAATATAGTTTAGATAAGACTAACATATATGTATACTTTGTACAAATTACAATTCAAGGTTTGTGAATAAGAAAGCATTCCCCAATTTTAAGTTCCTTTTAAATTGAATTTTGAAAACATAGAATTGAATTTTTTTTTTTTAAAAACGGCAATGAATTTTCATGTATTCTTAAAATATTTAAATGTAAACCTATATTATTTTACACAAATGTAGAAAAATAAATACTTCTTTGTCTCTGTTTCCCTCCTGACCTCCTCTCTCTATATATATCAAACTACTATGACAAAACAAACTGGATACTTTTTACAACTTGCACAGCCAAAGCTGATCCCACTTTAAGAAACTAATGAGATGAGTTATGTTCGTCGTCTGATGATGAAGAGGAGGAAGAAGAAGACGAAGAAGAAGATTGCTTTCTTCCACAGAGTCCAGGAAGAGGTTGTGGCAGCATTGGATTCACTGGAACTGGAAACTTGTGAGCAGAACTAACCATTGTTCTTTCGTTTATCATCCCCACTTCTTTGCAGACTCTGTCTACTACCCCGAGGAAGTCTCGGACCACCAAGAATATCCTAAACGGGTGCGCTTCCTCTTTAGCCGAATTCCCGTGGAAATACTCTGTGATTTCTTTCACAAGCGATAACGCTACGCTCTCTTGAGCTTGTACTCTGATGATATCTTCCTCAGCTCTTTTCAGAAACGTATTCATCGACTCCGAAAATCTCTGATTGCTGCTGCTTTCTTCTGTGACCGTTGATTGGATTTGGATAGCTTCGTTGATCTTGGCAATGCCTTGAGAAAGCTTGGAGACGTAACTGCTTAGTACTTCTGAGTCCATTGCAGCAGCTTTCTTGACGTTACTAAGCTCTGAACATAGGCTCGATACAACTTGGAGGCCGAGTTTCCTACATTTAATGTCATCTGTTTGGGTATTGTTACCTGAGAGACGCGTGCCTTCTGCTCGGATTATCTCTTGTACAACGAAATGCAAGAGAGTTGTTTTCCCATCAGCGCCTTTAACATCGACCAGCTTGAGGAGCGTGTCAAGCTTGAACGCATGAGCATCGCCTCGGTTTGTCCCAACGTTCATCCGGTTTCCTGTCTTTAGTACCGCTTCTAGAAGCTTTAAGAACATCCTGCTGTTCCTTAGTTCCTCACAAGCAGCCTACCGGAAAAAACGGGAATGAAGTCATGAACTGTTACAATACAGACACTATGGTAAAAAGAGAGAGACGAAAATAGCTTGCAGTTTATATACCTCAAGAGTCTCAAAAGATTTCTTCAGGTATTCAACCTCGGACTCAAAGTTAGCTACATAGAGCATTGCGTCAACTCTTTTAAAGGCAAAAGGGATGTCTAGCATTGCCTTAAGGAATTTCTCAGCATGTCCAAGCTTAACAGGCGAATCATCCTTGTACGCTTTCAACTTGCGCTCTTCCTCTTTTGTCGGTGCCATCTTAAGTAAGCTCTCAAGAAGTTCAGTCCCAAGTGTATCAGCATTGCCTGAAAAGCATAACAAAAAAACAAGAATATAACACCAATAATCTCGACATATCATCGAAACAACCCTCAGACTATCATACTTAGCGGTCTACCAATCATTCAGGACATCAAATATCATAATGATTCTTACTAGCTAAACAGACGCAGAAGATCTCATACAGGATATTTTACCTTCAAGAAGAGCTTCACAAACTTCTTCTATAGTGACATTAAGTGCCCGAAGCAGGATCGCAATATTCTGAGCCTTCTTAGGGTCCAAGACTCTGTTCTCTTGGTTTGGGTTAGGGAGAACACATCTTGGAGTTGTCTGACTCTGATTTGGTTTGGACTCTAATGTCTTTGCTACAAACAATGTTTCAATCATCTCTTCATCTAATCTGCAAGCACATCAGTAATATCAATAACAAAGTTTTCAAGAAAGCATATTGTATAAAAGAAACTATGGGATTAACTCACGTGAAAGAGCTTGATCGAAGATGATCCCAGACCATCTCACGATCCGAACTTGCTCTCACTTTATCCCAATGTAACGCCTTTAGCTTCGGTTTCGGAGTTTCCTCTACCGGCTCACTGGCACAGAACGTCTCCTTTGGAGTAGTCACTGACAGGTTTTCGGATGGGATCACAAAAGGATGTGAAGGCGGCGCTAGAGAAGGCGGCCGGGACGCCTTAGGAATCGCCTGATTCCGTCGTGCCCATGACGGAAATGGTGGAGGAGGTGGCGGAGGCGGTGGAGGCACTGGCGAAGCTCCGGTTATTGCAGACGGCGGAGGCTGTAGGATTTGGGATAAAATGTTCGAGATCCGTGGAGATACATCTAAGCTATGGCTAAAATCTCTGTCTGGAGAAGATGACAGAGATGATGACGAAGCAGACTGCGAATTCCGGAGAGATGTGACCGGTGACTTGTGAGAAGCTTTATCCGGTGAAGAACAAACGGACGACGACGGTGAACGAGAACGCAATGCATCTAACTCCTTAAGGAAACCTTGTCCCGGAGAAGAGAGTAATTGAGATTGCAATCCTTGCCGGAGATTGCTCATGAACGCCGGTAATACCTCGGGAGATTTCTGGAAGCATCGATACGGTGATGTAGAAGCAGAAGAATGCGAAGGTGATCGCAAGTAAGCTTCTGGAGTGTCGTTTGGTCGTCTTTCTGGAGAAGTAGAAGCAGATGATAGCGTCGTAGATCGTGAAGAACTTCGAGGAGAGTCGTCGAGATTCTGGTGGAGAGAGTTTTCTTTTTTGTTTTCCATTGGTCTTTCTGGTGAAGTAGTGAGAGATGTAACCGTCGGAGATCTCGAGATTTGACCTAATCCTCCATCGGCGTTTTTCACCGGGCAAAGTCCCGGCGATAAAGAAGCTAAGGACAGTGATGGAGACCTCACGAATCGAAAATCTGGTAACTCGGATATCTTTGCCGGTGATGATTCAGAGCTTCCCGAAGAAGTCTTCAACGGCGGCTCTGGTGCGGAGATTACCGTAGGCTTCGGTTCGGATCTCTTCGGACTCATCGACGGAGAAATGCTGATGAAGGTCGATCTCCCTGGTGAACCTGAGCTTGATGACGAGCAGGAGATAGTCTCATTGGTCACAGATCTAGGGTTCTGATTCGGAACCGCCGCGAAAACTCTCCGGGACTCGGACGTCTCGCGCCCGCTCGCTGAACCTCTGGGAGAGTAAAACTCTTCTTCTTCCTCCTCTCCTATTGAACCAACCTCCGGATTTAGCCGGAAACTTCGTTTCATGAGAGGAGGAAGAGGCTGGAGATCTGGAGATTCCAATTTCCTTGAGCTCGAACCATTATTGCTCCGATTACTCGCGGATTGATCCTCAACTCCTCTCGGATTCACCATCGTTCCCAAGTAAAGAAACTCTGAGCTAGTGTTGGCAGAGCTAGTCGTCGTCCTCTGCTTACTATTCCTAGCCTCCGCATTACGCCGTACCGGCGGCGCCGCAGGCGGAGGCGGATAAACTCGGCGGCTACTGTCGGTTGTCCACGTCTTGCTATCATCAGGTAAGTTACTATCCTGGCTTCTTCTTCTTCTACGCCAATAGAGCAACGCGATAAGCGCGGCGACTAAAGCGGCGGAGGTCACGGCGGAGATTGCGACGATGAGGAGCTTTTTGGAATTAGGCGGCGATTTAGTGGCGTGAGGGACGATTAGAGAGGAGATGTTGGCCGGGAAGGATGCGAAAGACGCCGGAGAAGGAGGCGGAGGAGATGAAGGGTATAAAGGGAAGAAAGGAGGTGCAGTATTGTCTGAAGGAGGGGCTGTGGAGGAGAAAGGAAGCTTAGGAAGCGGCGGTGATTGTGGAGGTGACGGTGGCGGAGAATCGACGGGGAAGAAAGGCTCGTGGAGGACTCGACGGTCGGCGAGCACGAGATCCAAGGATGAGAAGAAGAATAAGAAGAAGAGCATTGTGTTGTTCTTCTTCTTCTTCTCTTTTCAATCTTGCGAGATCTGAGTGTCTCTGTAGGGACGGACTCTCTCTCTCTTTCTTCCTTTCTGGATTTTCTCGAGAAAAGATGAGAAAATATGTTGGAGTGATGGATCCAGCTAAGATTCTGCTGGTAATGGTCGATCGATCTTCTTCACTCTTTTTTCTTTTGTATTTGGTTCGGTTTTCTTTTTTTAACTTCAACTTTAGTGATGGTGAGAGAGTAAAGAGAGAAGAGCACAGAGTCCAAAAGAGCTGATGCAAAGGAGAGTGGTTGATAATTCGCTAATACGGAGTAGGGCCCACTTTTTCTGACCATGACTAATTAGAATATGACACGTGTGTAAGACGTGGACTTTGTAATAGTCCTAGTTTGCTACCGCGTAAGTGTACACACTGCATTGCATTGCAGCGTACGCACATTGTCGAATATATAAAAATGCGAGTTGATTTTTAGGTTCTTGAACAGACATCTTAGGAACATAAGTTGGGTACACTATACAAAAACTAGAAAAACAAGCGACATTTTGTTCACGCGTTACTTTTCATTCTTATTCATGGACAATAATACTGCATGAATCAACGAACCAATAATAAGTAGGGACAAAATCATTTTTTCAATATATAAAATATTACTTATTTTTTCAAAATTTAAAAAGTGTTAAATTTCAAATTATATTTTTAATTAAGTGACACCGGATACAAATTTTTTTTTTTTTTTTTTGTTAGTGCATACACTTTCTTTATTCTAAAAAAAACATTATTTTACGGCGGATTGATAAAATAATTAAAAGAGGATGTAATGAGAAGTATGGATTTAACATTTAAGTTATAAAATAATGGTGTTACTGTTTGAGGAAGTGGGTGTGTTGTGCGGATTTTTTTTTTTTTAATTCTTTTACCGACACTGCTATAAATGGTCGGTTCATGTTTTTCCCCAAATGTTGTATACACAAAATTTGGATTAAATATTATTCTTTCTATTTTACAATTAATATTATTTGATTTTTTTGTTTCATAATAAATATCGTTTTAACTTTCTAATGCAAATTTTTACATTTACCCAAAAAGTTAATTTTAAGAATCACTTGTA